>WBNM01020561.1:0-78602 GCA_013399055.1 Ramphastos sulfuratus
GTTAAGGAATGAAGCTATGTTTAGGGCTTTGCGCAATGTACACGCAGATGTACGTGCAATGTACACACAATGTACACGTTAAAGGTAATACAGAAACACAGTATCTCTCCCAGAAATCAGAGACCCCAGGAGGGGCTCCCAACCACCCTTCCACCTTCTTTCCACCCCTCTACCTTACCCCAGGGTTTGCATTATGTGGAAGGTGAGTTTGGAGGATCGGCAGGGGGGGTTAGAAGCAGAGTGATTAGTTAGGTTACACAGCAGAAAGGCCAGAAGACACACCAGCTCCCAGAAAGAGTGAGACTCTCTATCTTATCTATGTTTGTGTCCTTGTTCTTATACATCTCAGCAAGCCCATAGGTGAAGTAGACATCACCATCGTTTTCTTTTCACAGCCTATAATTATTTATTAAAATATTCCAGTTAGCCTCAAACCAGCACAATCCTTTACTTTATGTGCCGATAAAAACATATTTCAAACAAAATCAGGTCAAGATATTGTATCTTACTATGTTATAATGTACTGCAACTTTCCTTTCCTGGAACCTTTTCCTTGATGCATTTCTTGTACTCAGTTATCATTCAGAACAACCTGACCTGATACAAACATTTGATGTATCCTTCTTAAACGGTGATTTCTACCCTTCTCCCCTTCCCTGTGTATATACACTTTTGAACCACCTGCCAATAAATAAGGTAGACATCCAACCTGTAAACACACATACCAATAATTCTGACGAATTTAGTAAAGTTGAGCAGAATCAGAATTGTAATAGGTGTTAATTAACTTATTTCTGCACAAAAAATTGTAGTACTGCAAAATGTGCATTACACAGTTAACAGGCAACATCAGGGCAGTAGGTCTGTGCTGCTTGTTCACAAGAGGACTCGTAGAATCATAGAATGGTATGGTTGGAAGGGACCTCAAAGATCATGCATGCCTGCAGAGTTCTGACCAAGCACCATTCTTCAGACTCTGGAACCTTCTGTTTGGGGTGGGCTGTTTGATCCTATCTATTCTAGTGCTCCCTATCTTTGCAGTTCATCTATTATTCTCTTAACAGTATACAAAGGTAAAGGTAAATATGATTCATATTGGTACATGCTCACACTGAAGTGCTATCCAACTTTTGTAATACACATTTTGCCGCAAGGATTACACGCTTACTCTTGACTTTTTTTGTCATGTTCTTTGAAGTTTTAGTTCATTCTCAAGAACTTAATTCTTGAAGCACAAGGAGCTTCCTTACCCTCTGTGAGAGGCTATTGCTACTTTGTTAGTTGCTTTTCTTTTTGCTGGACTGGTTTAGAGTAGAGGTGAAAATATTTTGCAAACTTGCACACCACTGGAAGAATAAGGTTCCAGTAAGTGGAGAATTGCATTGTGATTTGTGTCTGAGCTTTTGGGCAATACAGGCTATCTGCTTTCCTGATTCAGCTTTTATTTTTATATGTAGACAAAAGCACCTTACACAGGGTAAGGTACATTAAGCGCACACCTACTAACCTAAGTATAATTTGTGAATTCTTTATTTTGTTCTTACAGATTTGTTCGGACCGTGCTACCATTTTCTCAGGAGTTTCAGAGAGATAAGCAGCCAAATGCACAGCCACAGTATCTCTATGGATCAAAGGTTGGATTTAATTACCTTTATATTTATGCAAGCTAATGTTTAAAGGTATCTTTTTTTAATTATAGAAATAGCAGAATATGAAAGTTATTAAAAATGGACTCATTAATCTTATGAATATTTTAAATTCAACACATACTTTTTTTCAGATGTTGCTATGAAGCTTAGCATATGTTTCAGCCAAAGTGCAAGTGATTAGTCTGATGTTTAGTCTTATCTGACATAGCTAAAAATAAGCCCTTCTCTCAACCACCTTACATTGCACAGTTGCTTATTGTGGCAGAGCAGACTTAAAGTGAAGATTAATTAGTCGTCTGCTGAAGTGAGAACAAGAGCCCATCTTGGGTGCAGATGCTCCCTTGTTACAGTGATGAAGATTGTGATGGCAGGAAAAAAAGGAACAGATAGGAAAGGCTGCATCAGGTGTTGTCTGACTTTAAAGGAATATAGGTTCTCACTATCCTAAACTATCAGATACCAAACTGCTTAAGTTGTTTCAATTAAAAATGTAGCATTTCTTTGGCATTTTCAACCTAAGGACCAAAGTCCTTTTAACAAACTTGGCCTTCTGCCCATCTCATCTTCTATATTATCATCATCTTTCTTGCTTTGCAGATTAGGGGTGCCCACAGTTTATGCAGTTTTTCAGTACAAGCATACGTGATAGGCAGTCACATACTCTGTGCCTAATACTGAGATTGGAAATGACCTTACAGTGGTGACAGTTTGAGAGAGTACATGGTATGAGAGCATAGTTTTAGGCTGTCATGGAGCTACCCAAGTGAGGAAAGTTAGCTTGTATGGATTTATTCTCTCTGATTACTGCAGGTTCTTACTCTTCAGAATTACTACCTGAGTCTTAAGAACAGTTAAAGTCATAGCACATTAATATATATCTGCATTTTTTTATCCAGTCAGAAATATCAATCTGCTTGCAACAGCAGTAAAAGCCATTGGCGGTATCTTCAGCAAATAATTTGAGAATATTTAATAACATTTCACCCTTTAATTTTACATTATGAGTATCAGAGAGGCAAAAATAAAAAGCATAGAAACAGTCAATAAAAACAAGAAGGATCAAATTAGAGGATTGCTGACTTAAAAAAAAAAAAAAGTACTCAATTATCCTTGTAATTTATACAAGTGCTGTGTATCATTTTCATGCCTAGCTACTTCCATTATCTAGCTCATACTTATCCATGACTATAATTAGACCTTGTCTTACTGTTACCATATCCTAGTTATATGGTGCAATCACTGTGTGATTCGCCCAGAAAGATAATTTTTGAGGGCTGAAGAGATACCTTAAAAGTTACAAATTTCAGTCCTAATACATCTCCTGCATTTGTAAACCTTGCATGCTTTTAAAATATAAAGCAGATAGAAATGGATTCACATGTCTTTAGTGTGGAATGTAACAGACGATTGTCTGGTACTGTGAACAGTGTTTTATATAATTTATTCTCCAACAGGGAATAGTAAATTATAGGAGAGGGAGATCTTCTTACATGAGAGTTATTGTGTTCCTGACTATTTTAGGAATTGACCAGATGCGGTGTAAAGAGAAAAAACCCCACTGAATTTAGTAGAGATTGCTAATGTAATTTACCTAAGTGATGATAGAACGGGGTGAGTGGCAGAGGATTAACTGGAGAACTCTTTTGGTGTGGGTTTGTTTTGTTGTTTTTTTTATTACTCAGGTTATATTATTAAAATTAGTTCAGTAATGTTTTCTCCAAGAACATCTTCAGAAATCTGTGGGGTTTTTTGGGGTTTTTTTGTTTGGTCATATGAGCAGGGGCAATCAAGAAGGTTCTTTGATGCATTTCTTGAGCATCATGTATTTTTATTCCTGAATCTACCATACTTTGGAACTGAGAATATCTGAATGGAATTTTAGGATGACATTTCTACTCTCTATATAATATAGAGTGCTACAGATAGTAATTCTTACATGCTAGAGGCTATATATTCTAGTGTGTGATATAAGTGCATGATATGTTATTCTGTGTGCTACACAGCCAGGCATCCTACAGAGCATCCTTGTTCATGTCTTTTAATTATTATATTGATGAATTTCCTCCTGACTGGATAATAGTGAGATATGGAATAGCTATGTATTTGTTTTCTTTTTTGACTTCTTAAACTACTCAAGTTGTTCAAGTGTACACTTTATATTGATCATATAGCCAGTGAAGATGACTTTTCCTTTGCCTTATTGGACTTTTTTTGTCATTGTTTTTATTATTTATTTGGTTTTGGTGGTTTGTGGGTTCAGGTTGGGGCTTTTTTGTTTGTTTGTGGTTGGTTGATTGTTTATTAATGTTTTATGTTTTAACAGTTTATGAGGTTTAGGTCAAGATGAGCATTGTTGTGTTTTGTACACTCATATATACATGTATTGGACTGTAACGGTTAAACACTTTCTATGCAGAAGCTTTGCATGAACAATGTGCTTCCTTAAGAGTAATTAAAGAAATTTTTAAATTAGAGATCAAAGTGTTCACGTATTCTCAAATATTGGTAAGTGAATCAAAGCACTTGGGCTATATTAATGTGTTTTGATGCTTAGCATAGGTAGTTGTGTTCACATTCTCCATTGCATCTCAAGTTCTCTGAGAGAGCTCTTCATTCAATTAGTAAAACAAACTCACAGATGTAACTTCTGGCTGACTTGGGAGCAGAGTGCTCAGCGAAGAAAGAGCCAGCCTGCAAAAGATCCTCAGCCTTTTAAGTCAGCTGCGGTATTTTAAAAGCATATTGAGTATTGTCATTGAAATCCCTTTACTCAAGTGAAGTGCATGTAGGATCCGTGAAATGGGTATTGGCAGAGCAAAACTTGACATCATGGGCTGGATGCAAAAGATACTTAACAGTGTACACATAAAATCTCTTCCGGGGATTCAAAACTTGCATGTTAATGAAGTACCTGGTTTTGCAGAGGTTGTTTAGAGCAAGATTTAAGAGTTCCTCTCTGGCTTACACAACCTTGTCCAAAGATTTTTGTGTTCAGATGTCTTCTGTATTTTGTAGAAAGAACTGTGTAGCTCTGAGTGTGTGATGAAGCGAGTCCCTCAAAACTGGTATAGAAGTCAGATGACACTCCTTATGCATTACTTGTCTGCAGTGGGCATGAAATGGTTCTTTATTGTTGAGGTGATATAAATGTTTATCTAAGTAGTGCATAGTAAACTCCTTGGGTGGAATCATTTTACCTTTAGATGGGGTAAATTTTATTCCTTGAGAGCACTTCCATGGTAGCTCCTTGCCTTCTCAATTTGATATATATACCTCTTTTTGTATAAATAACAAAATTCAGTAGGTGAATTGCCTCAAAACCACTTTGACTGAACTGCTTCTTGTTCTCAGTATGGTATATACATGTGTGAATAACATATAAATGCATATAAATATATATATTTGCTGACTTAAAAGTCACATAAAGAAACAGATGCAGAAAGTTAAACAGGTTTTCAGGGGCTCAAGATCTTGGCAGAGATGAGAATGTGTGTCTTGGCTGCAGCCCTTTAACATTAAAATAATCTTTCCCCTTAGATGAAATTCCAGGCAGAGAAATATTATTAACTTTATTACAAGATTATTCATAAGCACTTTTTTTTTTTATGTCCTCACTACCCAGCCACCCCCTTTTGGCAGCAAACCTGTAGTGTTTGCTTTATGGTTTGAAGAGAGTTTTTTGGTATCTGTTTCATGAAACACCATTTAAAACAGCAGTAAGCTATTGTCATTCTTCACAGTTTAATTAAGACTAATGTATGAGACAAAGAAACTGTGTGTCAGCTGGAGGAAATGGTATGTACGGGATGGAGAACACATTGCAAACTTAACACAATAAAGACATATTCTGAAGTGTTTTCTAAAAGTAATAGTCAATCCCATTCAGCACACATTTCTGTAAGTCATACCTATCCAAGCAGGAAAAAAGATGCATCAAACTAATGCCAGCTCATGTCTTCCTAGCAATATGAGAGTCGACGTCTTTCACAAGTTGTGAGAAATGTTGTCAAAATACTGTAGCTGAAAAGACCCACTGTCTGCTGTGAAATAGCAGGCGCTCCCTTGCCAAACTTGTATACCACCTCAGCTTCCAAGGCATGGTGGAAAGGCATGACAGCTGCCCAGCTGCTCCAGTTGTTGCTGGTACAACCAAGCTGTGTCAACAAGAGCTGACTTTACGCATGTTTGTATCAATAGCAGTTCAAAACACCTGCAGTCACAGTGCATCTTTGTTTTTCAGAGCTTTGCTACACAGCAATACTAAAATTCACGATGTTTTTATGGAACAAATGCACGTAAGAGATTTGAAGCAGAGGGGCTTATATATGTGAGCCAGACAAGGGTCGTCATCTTGTGAAGGTGAAGAGATTTCTATCTAAAGGGCCCTTGTTGGCACTTTGCCATGAAGCTAAAGGCAGAGGGAGATGCTTGGCAGATTTGCTCGTTACAAAAATAAGATGTGTTTTGGCTTGGTTTTTACCTCCTTGCCTCTTCATTACACAAAATGTACTGTGCAGTCATTTAGAAATTTGCAGCTGATGAATGAGTTTTATCATTGATACTAAAAGAGAGAAGGAAAGGCTAGGCGTTGCTCTCTGAATTCCATTTCCTCTAAGGGAAGTCACTTGCTATGGACAGAAGGTGGCTTGCAGTGGAAGCAGGAGTGTGAAATTTATCTCAGGACACATCCTTAGTTTCAGTAGAAATGCCCTTACAGAGTCGCTATCTTGCATACATTTTCAGACCAAGGGGGAATTTCAGAGGCAAACGAAAGGAATACTACTAAAGTCCTGGTGAATTTAGTTTATATGCCGAGACTAACCTCATTCAGATGGCTGCTTCGGAGTGCGCTGCAAGTGGGGAAGCCTGTAGCCTGTGTGTAGCGGTTCGTAGCATGTAGTTTGAGAAGCAGTTGAGATTGTGAGAGCAAAACACACACTGGAAAACCACTGCACTCAGGGTATACCTTCCAGTAGCCTGTAGTGTAGCAGTCAGGGTTGCCACCTGAAAACTTCTATTCAGTTTTAATTAATGCTAGTTTAAAAAAAAAAAAAAAAAAAAAAAAAAAAAAAAAAAAAAGCAGCCTTGTGGCCACTGCTGATTTGTTTTTGTTTCCACTTTCAGACTAAAGAAAAGCAACAAAAAAGAACATTCAGTGTAAACTAATTATTTGCCACAGGGTTAATTTTTAAATAACAGTGCAGTGGAAGTGCTTGCTTCTTGGGAATCTGAAATTTTGCCTCTGAGTACCTCTGACTGCATATGGGCATTTGGAAAGGGATGTGACACTGGAGGTACAGCCAAGAGAGCTGAAGTGAGCAGTTATAACTCTCCCCCTTGTGAGCGTCAATAATACACACGATACATTTGAAGCAGTTGGGATGTCTTGTAGTAAAAACTTACTCCTTGACAGACAGTTTCTAATTTGTAGCAGAACACCGTCCTGTCATTGGCACTTGTTCCTGGCTTTTGGAAGGTGGCATGACAGGCTCTTTGCATGCTGAGGGATTCTCTATGATTGTGGCCAGCTGGATGCCACTGGGATGCTTTTTCTCAGTGTCCTGCATCAGTTGGCTCTGCCTGCTGAGCTGCTCTGAGGTGCATTCCATGCTTTTGCTCCACACCTTCCTGTGGTCTTGTTTGGAGGTCCTGTTTTGGTCTTGCAGATGCTGATGTCTCCTCCGGCACAGGAGGTGCAGGCAGCCATAGAGGAGAACTGCAGCGATGATGAGGAGTAGAACACTGCTGGTGAGCCAGATACCCAGAGCCAGCTCTTTCTTGGTGCTGCTTGTAGATGCTGGGTCTCGTTCCAGTGTGTTAAAAACTTTGCACTGGTCACTGGAGGGATTTGCGGACTGACAGGTCACACAGACAATGTATGTTGTTAGTGGAGTTAGGTTTTCAACAACAAAAGAGGAGCGACTGGTGGGCACTCTCTCTTCCTTCTGAAAGCTCTTTCTCGAATAACTGGATAGCATGCTGTTCCAGTTAGGGTGGTACATGACACTGTAAAAGCTGTCAGCACAACCAGCCATTTTTGGCCAAGTTACCATTGCTGTGTTTCCTGTGATGTTTTGGACAGTTATTCCCATCGGGATGTTGCTCAGGTGTGTTTTTGTTCTCCCTGTGCTGATCTCGCTGTGGAGAGGGAAGATGTTCGTTTCCCAGGGAGATACTGAGAAGCTGCAGCACGGGGGATGTCGCGTGGAACTTAATTGGTAGTGCTCTGTAATTTAGGAAAGGAATTTATTAGGAAACTATGCTCTTATCTTTGGTACTGATATGTAAAAGTGGGAGTTGGAAGTTGATAAAGTTTGAGATTTTCAACTGTATTTTTTTTCCCAAGTGATAGAAATTCAACTGGAGCTGCTGCTGTTGCAGGTGACCAGTTGTATCTTGTCTCTGTGAGAGACGGTGTGTTTTGCAGAATTTGCAATCAGGGAATCCCTTCACATTGTGTGGATTTGTTGGTTGTTTTTTTTCCCCTAGATAACTGCTTAATTTCTTTTTCAGTTGTTTTCTTCTCTACTCTGAGTATCTTGCATTTTATTATACTAACCTGTTGTTTTACATAATCTCAAAGTTTGCTTTTCATAAGCAATGGATTTTCTTAAGTGGCAAGAGAGAATGGCAGGACTGGATATTAAGGGATTAATGCCTTCACCATCCACAAGTCTTCATTTTTGCCAGTCAATCATTTGAAAACTAAAACAGTAGGTGGACACATCACCAGATATTATTTTGTCTCAAATATAATTTTACATTAACTTCTTATTTGCCAATACTCTCTGTTTTTTACTGGTGAGTTTTACCATATCTGTAGCCACTACTAGATCAGTGACTGTGATGACTGTACATTGTTGGCATAAATATTTAGTCTTTATGCTAGTCAGCCTCTTGGAAAAAATCTTTCTCAAGATAAACTTAGTTGGTGAAAAACAGCTTCCACTATGGCATGGCTTTTGGAGAAATAGTAAGGTTTTAAAAAATTACAGTTTACTGTTCTAAGTGATCCTGTGTAATTCCATAGTCTGTCCATCCTGAATGTATGTTCCTCCTCATAATAAAATTTAAATTATAAAAAAATGACCGTATTTTGAGATTCTCAGTTTGTGCTGCCACTGTATACACTGAAAGGAAAACATCTATTTTCTGAACATTTCTAAATACATCCATTAAAGAATATATAACAACCAATGGATATTTTGTTTGTCATGGGGTGTTTTTTTTTTTGCTTTTACTTTTGTGAGGAGCTGAGTTTGCTATGAAATAAACTTGTTAGACACATTCTGCCATCTACTCGGCTTCTGCAGATACTGAAATCAGGTGCATTAGTAACATTAGAGCTTTTACTTACTCGGTTGCCTTTTCTTTAGCTGGTAGAACCCAATTACTTTAAAAATATGATTTATTTATGTAGAACACTTAGTAAAACATAACACAGAACTATAGCTTCATCATCACAGCATTTTGTAAGTAGAATGTTTGGATTTTAATTAAATAACAGTGGTACGTCTGTATTGTTACAAAATATCTGTTATTAGAAGACAATTACTGGCACATAAATGTTTGGAAAACCCATTTGATGTTTTATAGATTATAAAGTCAGTACTTACTGTCACTTCCTGGTAGAAATTTCAGAACAGAACTTTCATGTGGTGATGCTGCTGTGAAAATGATATAAACACTATGTTCTCTGTATTCCTTTCACATGAGTTATTTCCTGCCTGATCTCTGCTTGCCAGTTTGCTTTTTCTTCCTCTCAGATTCCCTGGGCTGAATTCTCATTGCTTGATGCTTTCAAGCTTTTTTGCCGATGCTGCTGGTGGCATGGTTTCTCTCTCTCTTTCATTTAAATTCATGCAAGAGTACATCTTGCGTAAAGATGCTTTTGCTTTGCTTTTCAAAGGACATACAGGAGAAAAAATAATGTCTTTTCCCCCCTTTTCTTGCTTGCCTCCTCTTGGATAGTATACTGCCTGAACATCCCTGTTATATGCTCTCGTGCGTGTACCAGTGATGCTGTGAGTGATTAATGTTAGCACTTTGATGACATCAGCAACTAGCATATTTTTTTTCTTCTTTTTTTTTTCCCCTCTGTTGATTTTAAGTAGAGGAGGGAGCAAGCATAGCTTAAAAAAATAATGATCTCCCTCCTTCCTTCCTTGCCTCTCCACCCCCACCACCTCTTTTTTAGTGGCTTCTTCCCTAAGCGTTTTTGCTTTTGTGCATCAGGGGAGGCAGTGATGTGTGATGGTGTTTTCTACATCCTTTATCACAGTTTATAAATCTTTGCTAATGCAATATTTACAGGTAGATCATCAGAGTTACATTAAATTAGTTTGGGCGGCTTCTTATGTATTGGTGAGTTTTTAAGTATTGAAATCGTGGTTTTAGGGCTTGGCTTTCTGTGAGGAATTTCTGCTGAGATAAGAGGAGTTCTCTCCCTTAACCTCAGGGCAGTAAAATGCTTTAACCTGCTGGAGTAAAATTCTTCCTGTGTTATAGCTGAAATAGATTGAGTACATCTATTGTGGAGACCTACCTGATTGGAGACACAAAAAGCAAAAGGTGAAATCTCACCTTTTTGGACAATTGTATAAATGCTTAGTGTATTGGGACATTTATCTGCACATATGATCTTAAAGTTATACCAGTTCTCTCCCTTGATGATGCCCCTGAGTGCTTTTCTCTATGTAGAGAGCTATGAAACACACACATGCTAGAGGGATGCAGCTTTAGGCACTCCATCCAGTGGGGTGAAGCTTTATCCTTTGTGCAAACTCCAACCTGAAAGCAGGACTGTGTTGTGTATTAGGAGTCTTAATAATTAGCCAGTTATGAGACTAAAATTTTCCAAGAACGTTGTAAAGTTTTGTGACTTGAATTCCTAGTTGCTACTTTGTGCAATACCGCCTATTGCAGTATCTGGTACTGATTTCCAAGGATAACTGGGACATGATCTATATTCAAGGGAAGGCAAATGATCTTGCTAGTGAAGGAAAGTTTTCTGTTACAGCTGATGTGTGGAGTCAGGTCTGCTAGTATGCTGTCTCATGCATGTATTAGAGAATTAAAACTGTGCAAAAGAAAGGCAAAAGCAACCTTCTGCAAGAAAGGTTGAAAGGGTTCTCTTTTTAACATTAAATTTCAGGTAGCAGGAGAACAAACCACTCAGAAATGGAGGATGTTAAGTAAACTGATTCCTCTGGCTACACAGCACCAATCTACAGTTGTGTTCACTATGAAGAAATAATAATTAAATAGAATCATTAGAATCAACCAGGTTGGAAGAGACCTCCAAGATCATCCAGTTCAATCTATCACCCAGCCCTATCCAATCAACTAGACCATGGCACGAAGTGCCTGATCCAGTCTTTTCTTGAACACCTCCAGGGATGTTGATGCCACCACCTCACTGGGCAGCCTATTCCAGTGACAAATCACTCTCTCTCTCTGAAGAATTTCCTCCTAACATCCAGCCTATACCTCCCCTAGCATAACTTGATACTGTGTCCCCTTGTTCTGGTTGCCTGGGAGAAGAAACTGACTCCCACCTGGCTACAATCTCCTTTCAGGTAGTTGTAGACAGCAATGAGATCACCCCCGAGCCTCTTCTTCTCCAGGCTAAACACCCCCAGCTCCCTCAGCCTCTCCTCACAGGGCTGTGNAGGGCCAAACACCTGGCCCTTATTTATACAACTCTGGAATAATTTTTATGAGATTACACCCCAGACTTAGATTCCCTTTGATCTTTTGTACAGCTAAGGGGTTTGAAAAAGGCAGAGCATAGAGCAGTAACTGCAGTAGGCTGGTGCTGGTTTCAGTTTTCATTTGTAGTTGAGTCTTCAGAGACTTAAAACACCTCTTATGAACTGAAAATTAGTAACCTCTTTCAAGATTTTTCATGCATAAATTGTAGCTATAGGAAGAGAGGAGCATTAGAGATCTGAACATTTGAATTGACTAGTTCTATCCTTTTACACCTCTGTAAACAGAAAAATATGAAAGAGGAAATGTTCTTGGCTTTATAAATGGTAGGTGGAAGATAGGGGGAGGTGGGGGAAAACTGTTTACAAGTTATTCATGCTAATATAAAGATTTTGCTTGGAGTTCCTGTCTTACAAAAAAGGTTTGTATTCTAACTTCCTGGAGAGAAAGTGAGATATGAAGTTATTGTTTTATTTTTAATACACTTTTAAATACTCTTTAAATGATATTATTATAAAGATGAAGGGAGCTGAAATTGTCATTAATCATACCTTTTATTTTGTTTTAGGCACTGAATCTGGCCTATTCCAGCATCTACAGCAACTACAGGAATTTTGTTGGTCCCCCTCACTTTAAAGTCATCTGTAGACTTCTTGGATATCAGGGTATTGCTGTGGTGATGGAGGAGTTGCTGAAAGTTGTCAAGAGCCTGGTATGCCAATCCTCTTTATGTTTGTTTGTTTTGTTTTTTTCCCTTACTATTACAAATAATTTCTGATAGGAAATGTCTCAAGAAAAACAAAGGGAGATTAAGATCTCAGATAAACTAATTAAAATATATTTCTTCCATGGAAGGTCAGTATAAGCTGTGGTTGAGAGTACTTCAGTGTCTTATGAGAGCAACAGAATATGTCTCTTGGTACACTTCAAAACACTGCCTGAGCAGTGTTTTGAAAACCTTGAGTTCTTCACTGGAAAGTAATTTAATTTGTGGAGACCTATGCTGTTAGGTCCTGGATAAACTTCAGAAAAGTACAAATGTTTCAAATGTATTGATTTCAGCTTAAAGAATGGTGCTGTACAGTCTCAAGATTTTGTTTGAGAACAGATGGAGTGTTTTTTCTGCCTTGCGGAAATTAATTACATTGTTGACAGATGACACCTTAATATCAAGAAAGGTTTAATCTCTTTGCTTAATCTGTCAATGGATACAATCAAACCTATTTAGAAGAGTGCTCTGACCAGATGTTGAGGAAGTTGTCCATACAGCCTGGATCTCATTATTGGAAAGGGCCTCTTCTGTATGTAGGAGGAGGCTGAGAGGCTGGATATTTGCTATATTATTATTCACTATATATACAGTCATAATGCATTGCAGTTAAATTTAAGCCAAAGAAATTTTCTTTTTCTCTCTGTCGTTTGTAAGGAGCTTGCCACCAAAGAGGTCTAACTATACCAGGGGATAACTGTAGTAGTCACAATCTTGCTTCAGACACTTGACACATTAAGCAGTTTGTTTACAGTAGTTCCACAATGTTCTTACTAGTTTTTTGATGTTCTGGAAAAGCTGGAGCCTGCTCGAATGGGTGCTGTGGTCTAATCTTTAGAGGAGGGAGAAAACAGATTTTGTGTGTCAAGCGTTGGCTTGTTGTTTGGGGGAAGTTTTTGAAAATTGTTTCTTAAGATGATAAGCTGTATCAGTTCATCAAAGGCAGCATTGGATGCCGGGGTATTTATAAAGAAGCTTAAAAGGCCTGCGGGAGGGGTCCTGCTGATGCCTGATGCAGATGCTCAGATGCAGGGAGACAGATATGAAATAGGTGTCCAGTGTGAGAGAGGCAGGCTGTAGACTGGCACTGGGTCTTAACTGTTGTGTCCAGAATAGCCAGTTTGACCTGTTACAGACATGCATAATACTAAAGATTTTTCTCTTGCTGTTTTTGAAAGCATTCAAGTGCAACTTTTTTTTTCCAAAAATCTAGAAATTGGTTAGACTCTAGAGGCAGTCTGCAAAAGAACTCGACTACTTCTTTTTTACCTTCCTGGCTTTAGCTATCATGTAGCAAAAGGTGGCTAATGCTACATGAAGGAAAGTGCAACTGTATTGATTTGAAAAAAAAGTTGCCTTTTTCAAGGTGATGACTGACAGAATTAAATGCAAGATTTTTTTTTTTTTTTAGCGCTTGTTCAATTGCTAGTAGAATGCAATTTGTTGTAAAGTTTCTTAGTTAAATAATACTGACATGTTTACACGTTTGTTTTCTCTTAGTTACAAGGGACAATTCTTCAGTATGTCAAGACCCTAATGGAAGTGATGCCTAAGATCTGTAGGTTACCAAGACATGAGTATGGTTCTCCAGGTTAGTTTGTGTTTGGTGTTACCACAGCAGCCTTAATAAGATGATATTAATCACTGTCTTCTGGATCATGGCTACTTATGCCTTTCCCTCTTTCTCTTTCATGATAATCAGCACTTACTCTGGGTTTGTTTGGTTTTATTTTCATAACAAGAATCACGGAACGCTGAGCTTTCTGAAAATACAGAATAAAGTTTTAAGACTTCTGTGCTTAGGGCGAATGAAAGTATGACAGCTTTATGATGTGACATCCAGTGTCAGATGCCCAGTGATAGGACAAGGGGCAATGGGTGGAAGTTATGGCATAGGAAATACCATGGAAACATGAGGAAAAATCTTTACACCGTCAGGGTAATGGAACACTTGAACAGGCTGCCCAGAGGGGTTGTGGAGTTTCTCTCTCTGGAGATTTCAAAACCCACCTGGATGCGTTCCTGTGTGATCTGGTATAGGTGATCCTGCTCTGCAGAGGCATTGGACTGGATGATCTTTGGAGGTCCCTTCTAGCCCTTAACGTTCTGTGATTCTGTGATTGATCTTGAGCTGGGATGTTCACAATAGTTTGTATTCCTGGTCTTTCTCATAACCATGTTGAACTTCTGCCTCTGCAGGTTAGCCTTTCGTGCTTATTCTGCTTAAATGTCTCATTTCTAGCAAATCAGGGATATCTAAAAGCCTCCATTTCTTCTTCCTTTGTCCTTATCAAATGTAAGACAAAAGGGTGGTACTGCAAAGAGTCTCACTGGTCCTGCCAGAAGAGTTGTCTGAGGCTTGTGTGGGGTGCATCTTAGCCACTTAACAGGAGGTGTGACAGTTGCAGAAGAAGAGATGACTTTGAAAGCTGCTTGCCACTATAGAGAAATAATTGGCTAATTAGTATTTATCACATTGTTCACTGAAATTCTGAAACTGCTTCCTCCTCTTCAAAATATTCCTCCCCCACAACCTCTAATTAACACAAATTAATCTTTCCATGTGCCACCCACCTCGCGAGTATATCTTTATTTTTCCAGAGTCACTTAGGTTTGTTAAATGCCACTCCAGCTGGAATGAGGTTGTTTTTTTGATCGTGTTCCCACAGCTTGCTTGATGTTCACTACTGATGTTAAATGAAATCCAGGACTTACTGAGTGTTTCCTTCCTGTTTTTCTCTCTGGAGCGTAGAAATAGATGAATCATGGTAGTTAGCAGGATAAAAATAATGTCTGAGGCTTTTAGCCTTTCATTAAGATCTGAACTGCAAAAGCAGTATAAGTACTTGTGGATTATGCATCACTAGGGTCTGTGGTGCTGCAGGTGGTGTTAGGAGGTCTATAGTCTCTTGCCAGAAATCCTCACCTGTAAGCAGTAAATACGTGGTGGGAGATGCCCAGGGACTTAAGCAGAAACTTTGTCTTGAGGTTCAAAAGTAATACATCCTATCAGAAAGGCAAAACTTTACTTATGCTGTGGTAGCCTTCTTAGGATCTATTAAAACATTTTAAAATCCTTTATCACTTTTCTGCTTTGTAGAAGTCACAGACTGTCCTGACTTGATATTTACTCTTGCAAAAGAAAGCCCTTATATTTGGATGCCTTATGTGCTGAGACAGCAGAAAAACTCTGGTTTTGTTTAGCAACTGGACTTGGGCTGAATCTCACAAACCTACCTGATTCTTTGCTCCTTCACTGCCTCAGTTCCTGAAAGGTTTTGCCTAGATGTGCAGTTTTTCTGTTCTAAATTATGTCTAGCAGTGGACACTTAATAAATGGCAAAGACAGCCAATATAACAATGTCACACCAAAGGGAGACCTTTCCTTTCAAAGACACTAGAAAGAAAAGGTGTGTGGAAGCTCAAGAGCACCTCCATCCATCTCCCACTGAAGACTTGCATTGTGCTCTCTAGTGTGTCTCCACCATGGATCTGCCCTTGGGACAGATATGACTGATAAAGAAAAATATCCTCTGTGATGGGGCTGTGCTGCAGATTTTATTTCCCGTCTAGCATCTTCAGAGGGGAACTGCCAGACTGTAGAAGGGCAAACTCAAACCATGACAGATTTGAATCACTGTCCTCTCCTTTCTGTGCTGAATTCTCTGTAGCAGTCTCTGCCACACCTTTTTTACTTGGTTTGCCACAGAAAATGCAAGCTAAGACGTGGCAGCTGCTATCTGTTCCCTCCATTGCCTCTGAAAGCTTCTTGTAGAACTTGCAGTAGTAAGTCTGAGTGCTGTGGAGCATATCTGTATGCTGCTTCTCTTCTTTCATAACAAATCGTTTAATACTTTTTTTATAATTGGCACTCCCTACACGTGCAGACCAAAACTGTCATTCTGCTCTACAGATTAGATGTGTAGATTCTCATCTGTCTCCATGTAACATACATTTGTCAATTTAGAATTAATTTCCTGAGTCCATTCTTCACAGGCAAAGCAATTTAAGTATGTTCAGTAAGTAAGCCTCTGGCTGTTTCATACACTTCAGAGTTTTCATTCGGAGAGCTCTGCTTAGACTCTGCTGATTGCAGTTCCTTGAGCCCTGCGTAATCAGCCCTCTAAACTTAATGGATTTCTAAACAGTGATTTATTCCTGTTATAAAGGAGCAGGGTACAGATAGTAGCATCAGGACTCCTCTTTGGCAATAGGTTTGTTTCCATAGGAACAGTCTAAAGCAGTGGGGAACTTGCTCATCTCGTAGTCATAAAAATATTTGTCTAAAAATACATTAAGCTTAAGAATTTTTAAAGGGACCTTTAAAAGTTGCTAAAGCTCTTAAAGGAATACAAGAGTTTTAACTTGAAATTTCATCTTGGAGGTGACGTTTTCTTCTGCTTTTTGCATATTTGAATTGAATATTGCTGGAGGCACAAAAGGGCTGGTAGTGCTCCCATTATCTCAGGCTTTTGGTCAAACTTGGAAGAGCAGGAGAATTGGTTATTTTATTTGGTGGAGGCTTGATGTCTTGAGTCTTTGTGGGTAAAAATGTGAAGAGATGTTGGGTTTTTTTTTGTTTTTTTTTTAATTGTTTGTTCAGGAACCTATCCATTGGAGAAATATCTGGGAGAGGATCATAGATTAGTTGAAAGAATATGGGGAGCAATCCAAATCATGTAGACAGTTGTGAAAGGGCAGTGAGGGCTCTTTAGATACACAGAATAACAAGATATTTCTAGCAAAATAAACAGTGGCTTTGTGATTATAATTCTTAGATACATGTGTGTGTTTAAACCTTTCAAACATTTCTGTTGAAAGGAATGGCATGACTGATGATAGGCAAAGTTAATGATGTCACTTGTGAGTCAAAAAATTATTTGTGGCTAGGATTTGAAGGTCTATATGAAAGTGAATATAAACTAGAGGTCATTATTACTGTGTCCAGTTCTGAGCCCCTCAATTTAAGAAAGATGTTCAGGTGCTTGCACGTGTCCAGAGAAGGACACCAAGGCTGGGCAGGGGACTGCAGCACAAGCCCTGTGAGGAGAGGCTGAAGGAGCTGGAGTTGTTCAGCCTGGAGAAGAGGAGGCTCAGGGGAGACCTTATTGCTCTCTACAGCTACTTGAAATGAAACTGTGGCCAGGAGGGGATTGGTCTCTTCTCCCAGGCATCCAGTGACAGAACAAGAGGACATAGTCTCAAGCTGCACCAGGGGAAGTTTAGACTGGATGTTAAGAAGAAGCTCTTCATAGAAGGGCCATTGGAATGGGCTGCCCAAGGAGGTGGTGGCGTCACCGTGTCTGGAGATGTTTAAAAGGAGATTGGATGAGGCACTTAGTGCCATGATTTAGATAATTAGAAGGTGTTAAGTGATAGGTTGGAATTGATGAACTTGAAGGTCTTTTCCAACCTGGTTAATTCTGTGATTCTGTGATTCTGGCACTCAGTTTCTTTGGAGCAATTTTGCTGTTGGAGGTTATCAGGTTTTGCTGGACAATAGTCAAGTCAGTACTCTGCAGAAAATAATTAAAAACAAAACTAGACCAAGAATTATATTCAATAACCAGCTTCTTGTTAGTCAGCAATTCAGTTCTAGAATTAATAGCTAATTTTTGTGCTAATGTTTTAGGCATCAGAATTGTTACAAGCTCTGGAATGTGTTTGATTTGACTCTGTAGATGAGAATTGAGATTATTTCATAGAAAGCAACCAAAGTGAAGAATTCTACCAGCTTTGTGTTGCATGTCATAAATTATTAGCATACAGACTGCACAGCCGAAACTTGGCATCTGCTCTTTGAGTGCTAATGAGATGGGATTTTGGAAGAAGAAATGGAACCTAATCCTTTGCTAATCTTCTATACTTCATTGCATTTAGTTTATATCAATAGCTTTTGTTTCTGTTGAGATATATATAAATCAGAAACTGGGATTATAAGATCAATTATTATGACACCTAGTGTCATCCCATTTGCAGGAATAGAGTGATATCATTAAAATTGCTTTTTTGGAGAGAAGGAGCAAAAAAACTTGATTCATTTGCCTTGCAAAATGCTACATATATATATGTAACAAATCCAGTAACTTACAAATTGTACCCACAAATAAAACTAGGGGAAGGAGGACTTAGTAAAGCTTAGGAAAGCTAACTTTTCTAAGACACTTGTTCTTTTTTCAGGATTTTCAGTATACATTCATAGCCTTTCACAAAAATCCAGTTTTGTGCATTGTACAGTATGAGGAAGCGTAATTAGGACTGCCATTGCTCAAACATTAGTGAAATCACAATGATGTATTTCTGCCACGGGACTCCATTGGGGAGCAGATCATGCTTTCAGTGTCACTTCTGTTCCATTAAAATTAGCCTGTGTAGCTCTGAAAATGTTCATTTGTTTTGCTGGTAGATCTGAGGGGAAGTAGATGATTGTGGTTGGTGGCATTTGGAACAACTGGCAGGCTAGCTGCTGGGTATCAGATTTTCAAAACAGCAAAACATTTTGTTCATGAATGCATGTGTGTGCTGTTTGTATTTTTAGATCAACAGTTATGGAGACTGGGGCTCTGGGTGATGAAACGAGGATCTCAGGGACTGTAAAAAGCAATATGTAATTTTCATGGTGTAAACCTTAAGCCTGTTTGACTTCATCTATCCTGCTGCTTTTGGGTGGACTCACTGTCTTGCTTTGGTTTGAGTTCATTGCTGCTGGTCACAGTCCTCTGTTGCCGCTCCTGGTTTCTCTCTATGCCATCCTGTTCCTTATATTGGCTGTAGGTGACATGAGTTGTTCTCAAGATTTCACTGCCCTTATAACATTGATTAAATTTTCTCATGATCTTGTTTCTGAAACCACCCACAAAATCCACAGGCTGTGCAAGGGATTGAGAATAGTCTGAAACCCCTCTGTGTTTCCATCCCTGTCATGACTAATGGTTGTTTCTGTGTCGTAGTAGCAGAATTCTCACAGAGTTGCTTTCTATTTGCCATACAAGCTAAAGGGAAAAAGTATCCCCATTTCTGTCCTTGGCACCAATATCCTGCATGCTCAGATAGTACATTCTCTCACCATGGTGACTGTTTGGAGAAGTCTACAGTTACTGTGTTTCAGGAAGTCATCCAGTTCTTCTATTATCTGGCCATCAATCTCTGCATACATGCTGTGGATACCAAGACCTCTATGGCCCAGACCTAAGGTCACCCTAACACAATGGACTTCCGTTTGCAGAAAGTTTTGGTATGAGGAAAGTATTTGACTTGACTTCTGTCAGTTGATCCTTAGAAGACGTTTCTTGCTAGGTATGGAAGCCCTTTCATCAACAGATTAAAAACATAGAGGAAATATTAGAGTGTGTAACTAAAACTTACTGTAGACTTGTAGTAAAACCTGCTTCAGTTCCTTCAATTTGCATTTTTTTCCTAGCATGAAAAATCTTGTGTGCAATATTTTTTGCCATTCCAGTCTGCCTTTTCAACCTCATCCTTAAATAGGTGTCCCAGCATTCAGCACTTGCTGCTGCTCAAACACCTGGGAATTGTAACTGGCCTCTCTACTGCAGCACTGAATGAACACTGACAGCCTTTTCCAGAGCTTTTTTGTTACACAATTCCCATGCTATGGGAAGGAGGGAGTTGGTGATGTGCTGGGACAAGTGGTTTGTGTTTTAGCTAGATGTAAATGTGTTTCCTTTGAATAAATCAAACTCAGCAAGCACTTGGTACCTCTGACCTTTCCCTGATAGTTTTTTTAGCTGTTTTTGAGTCGCTAAACTAACTAAGGTTAGGTCTGAATTTTTTTCTCCACTGAACACGTGTGGAAACACTCATTTACTGCACATCCTCTATTGACAAACAACTCTTTGAAATGTAACTAACCAGCCCTTCATCCCTTCATCATGCACTTTTCTGTTACTACTTTTAATGATGTAAGGCTTTCTGTAGCAGTGTGTGGATTTGCTACACAGTTCCCACCTTCATTGTATGTTATCAAGTTCCTCTGCAGAATTTTAGGGATTTCCTTGTAACAGAGATGTTCCAGGCTGTAATTTGTCTGTGCACTCCCCTGTCAGCCAT
This sequence comes from Ramphastos sulfuratus, assembly GCA_013399055.1. Taxonomy (NCBI): domain Eukaryota; kingdom Metazoa; phylum Chordata; class Aves; order Piciformes; family Ramphastidae; genus Ramphastos; species Ramphastos sulfuratus. Next base: position 20,200 of record WBNM01020561.1, read on the forward strand.
TGCCTTGCTGGGTAAACACAAGTATTTGTTAGTTGCATCCAAGTAACATATGGGAAGGTGGTGGGAGGCATCTGTGCTTTCTTTCCTTGCTTCCTCTCAAATGGTTTAGATGTGATTGGGTGGAGATTTAGCTGCCTGACTTAACTAAGTGTAACAGACACAGAACTGCCTTATGTAGCAAACCATTTGAAACTTTTGTACAATGTGTTTTGTTTTCTGTCATCAGCTGAGGTTCTTGGTGCCTTTGTAAAAGGACCTACTGCAGTTCTCTGCTCCTTGCCTGTCCTGTATATTGCTTTAACCTCCATAGTCTAACCAGATTTGGTCTCTGCAGCATTGCCAAGCCCGAGGTTGCCTGGGCTAGTCTCTAACCAAGGGACTGCACAACATTTCTGGGGCTGGAGGGGAAGGAGCTAGAAATGCACCAGCACGTTACACGTCACTGCTGTTTAGGAGAGGTTTGATGAAAAAGACATGTTTATGTAAATAGTGTAGTTTTGAAAATCATAATTTTAGATTTTTTTTCTAACAGCTTTTGGCAAAACTTTGACAGAAACAGTGTTCTGACTCTGCTTGTCTGCAGGATCTGATGTACCCTTGCCAGCAGATCTTGACTTATGATTTCTGTTTTTAATTGTTTTGTGAGGTTGCAGATCACCTCTGGCTGCCTTTGGCACTGTCGTAGCATGACACCACTCCTGTTCCCTGTATCTCTGGTGTTTGCTCCTTGCTGGCACTGTGTTCTAGATTAGATGGATAGTTCTCAGCAAAGCTCTGAGTGAACTAGACAGGGGTGCTTAAACCAGCACACACTGCCAACCTTCCAAATAGCAGCTGTGAATTGAACATATCAGGTGATGCAGCAGGATGGGGGACAGAGGCTGAACAGGATTAGTAGCTGACAAGAGCCCTAGTCTGCCATTCAGCTTCTGAAAAAATTACTTTTTCTTGTCTCTTAACTGGTTCCCTTTTCCAAGAGCGCACTCCATTTTGCATCATCTATCCAGTTAAGGTTTGCATGCCACTGGCTTAACACTGCATAACTTCTGATTTTTAATGTCTTTAAATACTGCTCCTTTCAGTTTCCTCCAGGCTTCATGTCTTGGAATAAGAAATCTTCCTGTGTTGAAACATGGAGAACCCTAAACCTGTGCCCTTGGACAGTTGTGCACTGATACAGTGTATTTAAGCACAATCAGAGCAGCCTTTGAAAAGGCAAATTGCATAGAAAATTGGAGTGCTTTTGAGGCAGGAAGAAAAATTAGTCCTGATCTGTACACTTCTTTCCTGTGTGACCAGTATCTTTTGTCTGCTTTCCCAAGGAAACAAGCGTGCCCAAGTGGTCATCACTAGATTTAATGCTGGCTCCTGAGATTTAATTTTTTTCTCTTTTGATTTCAGGTATCTTGGAATTTTTTCACCATCAGTTGAAGGACATTGTTGAATATGCAGAATTGAAGACTGTCTGCTTCCAGAATTTGCGGGAAGTGGGAAATGCTGTCCTGTTTTGCCTCCTCATTGAACAGAGTCTGGTAGGTGCCTCCTGTGCTGCTTTAAAGCCCATCTGTCTCTCAAAATGTGCTCCTAAATTTTTGTTACTAACGTCATAAATAGCAGTGTTGAAATTTGAAAGCTTGCTGTTGCTGATGGGCAGATGGGGTAGAAACAGTTCCCTGCTCTGATCTTTTGCAGTTTTACAGGAGCTTTGGTGGCCTGTGAGATAGCAGTGATGTCTGACTTTACTCAGTGAGAAACATCGCCTCATCTGTGGTACCTGAGGATCAAATATTGTGACCTGCACCATAAATTATGATCAAATATAGTATTCCTGCAGTCAGTCAGGGGATTGCCTGCTCGCCTTATGTTTATGTTATTTTCCTTCCCTGCTTGTCATTCTTGCTGTCATCTGAAACATCACAAAATTAACATGGACTTCTTGGACGTTTTTCTTGCTGCTAGGATCGCTGACAGTGGTGCCCACTCTGCCAGATATTCATGTGCCCTAGCTTGAATGAAACTCTGAAATATGTCCAGTCTTTCAACTGCTTCCTATATGCTTAGCCTCTACCTTATAGTTTGCAAAGCTGCCCACTACCAAGGACACAATGCTATAATTGCAGTTTATCCCAACCTCTCCTCTCCTTTTCCCACTTTTCTTTCGTGTCATACAATTTGCTGTTCAAACACAGTGGCCAGACATGTAATTTACCAGTCTTGTGGATGCTTAGAGAAGGAAGGATGGACATTGCTGATGTGCTGTCTTCCCTTTTTCTTTACCTGTGTTGTGCTTTTGAGACTTGGATGGGGAGTGTCCTCCCTGCCTGTGTGTAGATGATGTTCTGCCTGTGCTGTGCAAGCACATGCTGCCACTGAGGCTGGGCTCCCCATCATGTAGAGATCTTGGCTGACTGCAAACCAGCTACATCATTTCCTCAGCAAGCTGGCTGGGGGCCTGCCACTGCACAAAAATAAATCCTTGTGTAAGTCTTCTTCTTCCGGTGTATTAGAGCTGTTGATGTCAGATAAGGTAATGAAGACATGATGTTCCTCAGCATCCTGTCTGTGGTGGTAGGGGACCTCTCCCTCGTGACACAATTAGAGGGACAGGCAACAAACACAGAAACCATATTCAGTAATGGGATAGCTGAAACAAAACAAGAAACTGAAGCTTTGGCTTCAGGCTAAGAGAGGGTACCTTAGGCCCTCAGGTGCAAGGCCAAGCAGTTGAAGGCTTTTGCTTCCTGAGGGCATGCTGAAGTGACACTAGCACTGGATGCACATTTTCCAAGATGCCACCTTGGCAACAGTTTCTAGTAATACACCCCTGCTTGCTGCCCCTTCTCTTGTTTTTGCCCTCCGTGGTGTCTTGATGTCCTGTCACAAATCTATAGTTTGTTTTTTTTTTTTTTTTTTTTTTTTTTTTTCTTCCCATTATGGTTATCTATCATAACTAGACTTTATCCTGGTGGAAAATATAGGTGTATATATATATATATACACATATATATATTGTATCTCTTGTTAGTCCTGACTGCCTAGAACATGGATTTTCAAGGTGTGGACACCAAGGAATAGTAAGACCTGGGAAAAGATCATGATGTCTAGTACTCTGGCCTTGCCAAGAGTATGGCTGATGAACAGCTCTTCTAATACTTGCACTGAGGGATTACAAATGAGCAGAGCCTCTGCTTCAAAAAATGAGATGGACTTAGCGAAGTTATGCACCTGCTTCTCATCATCTCTGCATGTACATACGCAGCAGCCAAGAGCCAGAAGGCATCTGTCGTCTTTTCCCCCATCCCTAAAGATGTAAAATACTTCCTAAGAAGCAGTTCACCACTACTGTTGTGTGTCTCAGTATGCCTGGCAGGGAGATGCTCCTACCATGTTAATGGATTTTGGGAATAGTGTTGGTAAAAATAACCAAGCAGTGAGTCATACTCTTCACTGCACTGTCTGTGCAGGAGCTGTCTGCCACTTTCACATTGAAATTACTCACTTTGTACTTTTTAATAAATACCCTGTCCTTTAAGGACTGCCAGCTGAGGGTGGGAGGAGAGCTGCTGGAGTTTAAATGGGAATCCAAGGTAACCTGGTGAGAAGAGATCGTCTTTGGAAGCAATCCTGTGAGGAGGGTGAGGGCTTGAAGTGGCTTCATGCAGTGTTGATGGAGGCTGGCTGCCCTCTGGTGTTCCTGCAGCAGTGTCAGTGTGCTTTTGGAAGCCCATTTTGGGGATCCGATGTGGTTTGGGGATTATTTGGTCCTAAATGCCTTTCATTTCCTTTTCATTCCAGTCCCTAGAGGAAGTGTGTGACCTGTTGCATGCAGCACCGTTCCAAAATATCCTGCCCAGAGTTCACGTCAAAGGTATCAGCTAAGTTAAAACACCTTCCTTGGGTAATGCTTTCCACCTTCCTTGCCTGCTTCTGTGTCTTCAGTGACTGTACTCAGCCATCCTTTACAACTCCACAGTTAATTGTGGGACAGAGGTAACAAGATTCAGGCCTGCTTGCCTGGCTGAAAAATACATGCTTCTTAGAGAGGCTCAGAGCAGTTTACTCAAGGGAGAGGGGGAAATGCCAAGGAAGACAAGTAGGATGGATACCCAGGGCAGTATTACTCCTGTGTGGATGTGGTGAGAGCCCTTTCTAAAGGTGCTGTTTACTTTATATGATTGTCAGTTAAATGGGGTAGGCTTGATGATATTTGGGATAGGTTTCAGCAGAGTAAGAAATACAAGTGGTCTCAGTGGGCTATTCACATTCCTTTTTACTAATCTTGGCACACAGTGGTGAATGTTTGAAGGGTTGCTTCCTTTTGTATCTGCTCTCCTCATCCTTCATCATCAGAATATGAGCTGTTTTTTTTTTTTCCTCCCTCCTGCTTCTCTTCTTCCTGTGTTGCTCTTCTGCCCCCTTTCTTCTCCATTTCTTGCTGCCAGAGCAGCTATTTGTTCTGCTCAGAGAAACCTCATCAGCTAAAAACCTTTGAGACTATTTCCAGACTCACCATAGCTACTTGCATCTCTGCATAAAACTAACCAGACTGTTGTAAACAGTATTTTCCTATTTTCCAGAGAACATTTCCTACTTGCCAGTGATGAGGGAGTGCCAACTGCTTTTTTTTAAGCTTTGCTAGACATAAGATTCCACTCTAATTATACTCCACCTCCTAGAGTCAGGCAGTTTGTGTGGTAGGGACATTGTACTTGGCTTAGTACTAGTGGGAGTCAAATATGTTAGCAGCAGCACAATAGAGCCTTATATTCTTTCCTGAATTTAGTTAATTATTAAATGTTTTCTACTACAAATCATCCTTTCTGTTTGCACATGCAATGGAGCATTTAAAAATACAAATACATCTTTTTCTAAAAGCACTCTGAAGATTAACCAAGTGTTTATAACTGAAATTACCTACAAAAATAATGTACCCATTCCTCTTTTGCACTGAATAAAGATTGCACTGAATAAAGTCTTGGTTAGTTGTAAGTTATTCCTTCCTTTTCTTTTTTCTCCTTTCAGAGGGTGAAAGACTTGATGCTAAAATGAAGAGACTGGAATCAAAATATGCTCCACTACATTTGGTTCCTCTCATTGAGAGACTAGGCACACCCCAGGTAATCTCTTCTCGTTTGTGTCAAGAGGCAGTTAAAGAAGTTTCTGAGCCTGTTCTTTTGTGCATGCTGATAGCTGTGTCAGAACTTCAGCCTGTACGCCCGGCTTGTTCATAGAACGGGATTTATTTTCTTCAGAGCCATGGATTTGGTAATGCTGCTAAAGCTCAGAAGTTTAAAGCATTTGAGATTGGGTTGGAACTGACGTTTTGGGGAAATTGCTAATTTGCATATATGTTGCTTCATGATTCCGTTCCAGTGTGAGAGCCAGCCTACAAGGTCCTAGTGAGAATTCTACCACAAGAAATCAGTTTTCCTGTGCATGTATATTTTAAAACAAGTTGCTCCTCTCTCAGATGACTAGAAACTGTAGGAAAATGAGCAGAGTTGAGCTTTCCTGGAAACACGATAACCAAAGAGGCCATTCTTGAATGGACTTCAAAGCTTCAGCACTACATTCTGTGAGTGTGAAGAGGAACATTAATACTCTGCTAACCTTAGTAGTTTACAAGTGATTAAGATGTGAATAACAGAAGATAAAAGCAGAGTGCTCAGAAGCAAAGACTTCAAACTGATTTTATCACCAGTAGGCTGCTGCACAGTAGGAGAGAGCTCTCAATGTGACCGGAAGGTCAAACCCTAACCGAGCACCACCCGTTATGGATTTAGTCTGAGCCTCCTTGTGCTGTCTTTGGAGCTTTCCCGTCTTTAATAGCAGCAGTTAAGAGAGATGTGCAGACAGGAGCCACTCCCTGTACTGGCAGCAGAGCACTGAACTCTCTGATTTTGCTTTTTGCCTCTATTTAGGCAAAGAATTCTTTTAACTTCCCTGGGACTAGTCCAGATGAGCAGTACTGCAGTTTAGTGTTACTTAACTACAGTGAGGGCCCGTCCACTTGAAAGGGCTTTTACAATTTTCTCTGAGTGTTTTTTTTCCACTGAACTGAAGCTAAGATTGGTGGCCTCTGACCTCATCAGGAGAAGCTGCTCCTAGAATAACCCACGTGAAGCTGAAAAATGCGGTGGTGTATTTTTGCTGTACAATGAAGTCATATGGTCAGGTGTTTTTTAACCCAGATTTTGCACTTCTTCTCTCCACCTCAGCAAATAGCAATTGCAAGGGAAGGAGACCTGCTGACCAAAGAACGCCTCTGCTGTGGCCTGTCCATGTTTGAGGTTATCCTGACGAGAATCCGCTCCTTCCTGGATGATCCCATCTGGCGTGGGCCCCTGCCCAGCAATGGGGTGATGCACGTGGATGAATGTGTGGAATTCCACCGCCTCTGGAGCGCCATGCAGTTTGTCTACTGCATCCCCGTGGGAACGCACGAGTTCACTGTGGAGTAAGTGCTGCCAGCGATCCACCTGCGGGCAACAGTGCTTTGTTTGTCCTCCCTGCAACTGGCTGGGGTCCTAGAATGGAGGGGTTTGTTTGCCTGTCTGCAAGAGCTTAGTGTGAAAACAAGGGAAAGTACTGCGATCACAGGGAGGGGCTCATCGTCCCTAAACACAGATATTGTTGTGTCTTTAAGAAGAATAGCTCTCTATTTTAAGTATTGCCACTGCATAATGAATGATACCATGACAAACAGACCCTAGCACACATCTTTCGATAGTAGTCAGACCCCTACAGAGGCTGAACTTAAAATAGCTGAGCACCAGTGCCTGCATTTCTATCTAGTATTTTCTTCTCTGAATTAAGAGCAAGAATGATCACTTAGAATTTAAAAACCATTGCTATGAGTTAACGAGGAACTGTCGTTCTTGGGTGTGTTAATTTTTATATCCTTGTTTTGAAACATTTGTAATGTGCTTTGCAGTGCTTCCTTCCTTTCAGGCCGAGGAGCAGAGTGGTGTTGAACTCCCACTTAATTTACTTCAAAAGTTTTTTCCTTTTATTTCAAAAGGGAACATAATGCCACTGGAGTCTAACAGGGAGCAAATGTTTTTGGAGTAACTGCTTTGTGTAAAATTGGCTGGGGGGCTGTCCTTTCTTTGCATTGCTTGTGGTACCTGGGGAAAAGTACTTAATTTGCTAGAGATTTTGCAGTATTTTCTAGATGAATGTCTAACATACTCATTATTTAGTGTAGTGGCTGATGACTGAGCTGATGGCTGATGACATATCCAGTGGATATGTTTCTGGAGATGTTGGTGGAATTTGCTTTATGTGGTGCATTTCCTGTCTCAGGCAGTGCTTTGGAGATGGATTGCACTGGGCTGGCTGCATGATCATTGTGCTTTTGGGACAGCAGCGCCGCTTTGATGTATTGGATTTCTGCTACCACCTGCTCAAAGTCCAAAAGCATGATGGCAAAGACGAGGTTATAAAGAATGTGGTGAGTTGTAAAACATCTGTTCTGTATTTGCTATAGTAGTGAAGACAACACTTAAATCAGAGCTGTCTGTACTCAGATGCAGGGTAGATACATACAGCAATTGCTTTATAATGAAATACTGAAAATGGGGGCACCAGGGGTTTTAGGAACAAAAGATTAAGGCATTAGTACTGGAGTTTGAAGATTGGTCAGTGAGAATTCTGATTTCCTAGTAAGTGGGATTTTCTTAATGCTTTCCCCCTCCTTCAGATTATGACAAGGCTACTGTAAATTGCCCTTTTTGGTACAAAAAGCAGCACTGTCAAACCCCAGAATTCATGTTGGGTTTCCACTGGATTAGCAGGGTAAGGGAGACATCCCTAACATTGCTGGGAGAGTAGAGGTAACAGCATTTTCTGCGTCCAAGGCTTTTTAATGTCCAGAGCTAATTCCTGTGTGTCTGTGTTTTGATGTTTGCAGCCTTTGAAGAAAATGGTTGAGAGAATTCGCAAGTTCCAGATTCTGAATGATGAAATAATTGCTATTTTGGACAAGTATTTGAAGTCTGGTGATGGAGAGAGCACACCTGTGGAACATGTGCGATGCTTCCAGCCACCTATTCACCAGTCCCTTGCCAGCAACTAGACTCCCCACCTAAACTTATTTTTTTTTTTGCACCTGTTTAGGCTAAAATTAAGAGTTAAAAAAACAACCCAGAAAAAAACACAGCAAGAGTTTTAAGGAATATTGTCTTCTGCATTTTTCAGAATGCCTGTGCCATTTGAGTGGTGCACTCTCCTCTTCACTCTCTGAGCACAGTAACTGTATACAATCCATACTTATTTTTCTAGACTAAAATTTTAAACACTTTGATTAAAACCCTGCAACTGTAAAAGATATTTGAAATCCCTTTGCATTCCTGTACTGAGGTGGCCATTTTAGACTGGACTGGCATAATTTTTCCCTGAACCTATTAAAATAATATCAGTGGAGGATAAGAAACTGAATTGTGTAGAGAAAAAAAAATCAATTCATAATTGCTTGTATTAAAGCATTAATTGCTTAATTAGGCTTTATTAAAAAACAAAAGAAACAACAAACTTGGTGCTTTGAGAATAATTTTTCTAGTCTGTTGATAATTATTTTTTGCAAACCCATTCCCAGAAATCAATAATTATGGAAATGAAGGCTAATTAAGGTGACTGTTTCAAAGTTATTTAATATGGAGGTGACTTCTGATCATTATAGAAAGCAGTAGTCTGCCTGATTAGAATGGGGACTCTTTACTTTCTCCTAATTAAAGCTTCTACCACAATTTTTTGGTTAGCGATGCCTATGTACAAAAATGACATCTTTACAAGCGAGAAGGAATTATTTTTTTGCAAGAACCTTGGCTACAAAGAGCAGGGGCAGTCTAAATCATGATGTACTGGGATAATTATGGCAAGTATTTGTAGAATTACAGTTACAATTTTAGTGATCTGGTGTTTGCATAATACAGTAAAACTTTGCATCTGTAAAAGTAAAATTGTAAAGCAGCCTGTTCAGCCAAAAGCAGTAACTCCTGCTTGGCTACTGCAGGATCCTAACATAGCTTTTTGGTTGGCTGTTAGGGTTGGCCCAAACCAAATGTGAGCTGAGATGTGTGGAACAGACACACATGGATAATTACACATTTTACCCAGGATCCAGATTTCTGGTTCATGTTTCCAACCCATAGCATGAAACCAAGAATGCATCCCTTTAAGAGGCTGTTTTTCTACCTTCCCTCTTTCTGGTTTCAGGTTAGATTTACAGCCCATCTTTTCCTCCTACTAGGCTCTTTTCAGGTGTTTCACAGCCACAGAATGGAGCTCTATAATGGGTAAAAATGAGTGTCTGCCAGAGAAGGGATGCAAATGAGGAATGTGTAGGTACTGGGGTGGTAGGGATTTTGAGGAAAGGAAATAAATTAACTGAAATTCCTCAGAAAGAGATGACAGATTTGCCAGGGAACCCATAAGCAAATTACCACAGGTTTTCCCAGGACATCTGTGTTTGAGAGCTGCCATTCTGGAGCGGTGGTTGTTGTGGTGGGAGCACACACCAGGCTGCCTGGTGTGTGGGAGACACAAGTAGGAAATTCCTGTGCTTTGTTACCCCGGTGTGGTGCAGGATTTCTTTTACAAGGTGCTGAACAGATTTTTCTTTTAAAAAATTTCTTCTGAATTTTCAGAGGACTCCAAGTTGGCAGAATGCTTCCCTGTGCCTGAGGTTTCAATGAAGAAAATGTAGAACTCTCTTGATTTGTTCAGATAATCGATTTAGGGATAAGTAAATCTCACACACATGAGGCTTTGGCTTAGTACTGTGGTGCAGAAAGAGTTAATAAAACCTGATTTTTGCCTTAAGAATTGCTTAACTTTACTCATAGCATGACTAGTTAAGTTCAAATTCTTACCAGTTAACTTCCAGCACTATGCCTGTTGGTCTCTAGCACCTTAAAACTACTAACATCAATCCATTTTATGATCACTTTTTTCCCTTTAGTGTGAGTTGAAGAGAACTCAGATGTTAATCTTGTAAGATGTCTGTGTTCCCTTTTTCAGAGGTAAGTTACGTTTTTTGGAACACCATTGGGCTCAATGGAAGCCAAAACCTCTTTACCTGGTGTAGCTGCTGCTTCTGCCTAAAAGGAGAAATGCAGGGAGGTTCACAAGAGGTTTAACTTTTTCAATGATTACTCATTCAACTGGATGACAGTGCCGATCACACCACCACAACACAAAGGATCCAGCTTCACTGTGATCTTTTTACCGCTGATGCAGAAATAAAGCCATTTATTTTGGATAAAATTGTCACTAGTGCAATACATCTTAAAATGGAATAACGAAATGAAAGTATTTACATATAACTTAAGTGACAAAACAACTGTGGTCTGAGGTCATTTTAGTATTTTTTAAAAGTAAAAATAAGGCAAACAAAACCCCCTTCAGTGTTCTTTGATTCTTTTGGATAAACTTAAAAATGAACGATTGTCGACACGTACTGTTAAAGAGGACACCATTTTTCCAGACAAGCTCAGACATTTGACAGCAGGGAAAAAAAAAAGTCCAGAGTTACGGAATTGTTCTTTTATTACCTAACACATAAATATTTTCAGAAGGCTGACAGATTTCCATTTCTCCTGCCTGAGCCACTCTCAGTGGATTGCATTTCACCTAGGCAGGGAGAACTTTCTTCATCATCATTATAGCAGTCATAGGTGGTCATCAGAGTACCGTTGGGTGCTCTGTCATCTTTTCTCAAGGAGAGGGGCAGATTCTCTAGGGTGAAATTAACATCTTTGAAGGCATGCAATAGAAAGATCCCCACAATAATAGTCAGGAAGCCACTGAACGTGCCAATAATGTCATCAGCCGCCATGTGTTGCCATTCCTTGAAAAGGATGGCAGAACAAGTTAAAACAGATGTTGTAAAGATCACGTAGTATATTGGAGTCACTATGGAAGTGTTGAATATATCCAGAGCCCTGTTTAAATAGTTGATCTGCGTGCTCACACAGACAATAAGGCTTAGCAGTAGAATCCAAAACAAGGGATGTTTCAGCACTAGTTTTCCTGCAAAGAGTTCCTTTATAGCGATGCCCAAACCCTTTACACATGAGACTGATAGTGCTCCAATTACAGAACAAATGGTTATGTACACAAGAATGTTGGTCTGTCCATGGCGAGGTCCCACCACAAATATTAGAATTAAAGACACAATGACCACAAGAGTTGCAAAGACCACGAAACCTGTGGTTTGAGGGGGAAAAGACAAAAAAGCGTCTTAGTATGATTAGCTCAACTTGAACAAAAGTGTTTTCAGGATGTTTCTCACTGCTCTGCGAAGTTAAAATTATTTTAGAGTGAGCTAGCTAAAACAAAGAATGAAGCTCAGGCATGCTGTATTACCTTTACCAATCTATCAGCAAGGCAACTACAGGATTAGATTGCTATATTGTCTTACACGTGGACTTACTGAGGTGTAGGTGCCACTGGATACAGGCTTGTGATTGAAAGCTCTCTGGAAAGGTATGCTTTGGCAGGCTGCTGCATTCAGTGGCAGATTTCCAATGATCAGGTCATTCCTTACAATCTACTTTTTAATTTCCTCACATGTAAAACAGGATTTGTCTTTGCGTGCACAGTATTTTGCATATATGAGTGTTTCATCTTCTATGTAAGGATTACACGTCTCAGCAGACACTTTACCACAGCAGCTACTTCTTCATTTTAAGGATAGCTCAATGTGGAGCTTAGAAACTGATGCAAGTCAATTAAAATTGCAATTACAGAAGCTGGGTTTATCCAACTGTGCTGTTGAATTTGTTTAAACTGTCAAGACATGGTTCAAGGCCAGACAAGTTTAGCAGCATCACGCAAAGTTCCCTATGGAATTTTCTCACAGGACTCAAATCTCTACTTCATTTTGACAACATGAAGCAGAGAGAGGCCATCTTCCTGGAAGTGGAAGCAGCAGTAATGAAACTACACAAAGAAATCAGGAGCTGCATACATACCAGACGATCATTTTTCTTACCTGGATCACCTAGTTTGTGGGACATTTCATTCAAAGTTTCTACCTCCTCCTCTTGTGGAGCATGAATTACCATCACAGTTGATCCCAGTATACTTAGCAAACATCCTATTTTTCCATGTAGATTAAGTTTTTCATTTAAAAAGAATGATGACAGAATGGCACTAGGAAGAAAAATGCACCAGGAAACATGGAATTGATCATGAGCTCATTCGTGTGCTCATGACTTCACAGGTTCCTCTGACAGATCAAAAGCATATATAAGGTACAGCCTAAAAATACATGCATAGTTGACTTCTAAATTGTGATACTCAATATGGATAGAAATAGCTGTTAATGTTTGGCATCTCTCCCCAGAACCTATTTTTTATGCTTTCTCCTCAAATTCTCTGTATCTAAGCACTTGTAAAATGAGATTTTTAAAAGCCAAAAAGCTCTGCTTAGGAATGAAAATACTACTCTGTTATATACAACATACTTTTGAAATGCAGAAGATGGTAATGTTTCACAGATAAAGATGCAGATGCACTACTTAAACCCTTCACATTTGGAGAAATTTGAATTTACTCCTAATGTTTATAAGCACTCATCATTTGTTAAGAACAACATTTTTTACACTATTTCAATGCAACATATTTCTAGTAAGTATTTTACTTCTGTCTCTGAAATCACAGTGCTTTTTGTTACTGTTTCTTACCTTACGAGAACACTGAGAGCTCCTAAAGGAGTCACTAACGTAGCTGGTGCAAAAGCATAGGCAGCAAAATTTGCTACTTCGCCAGCTCCCACTGCAGAATAATAATAATTTAAAAAAGAAAACACCTGTGAATCAGTGCAAATATTCCTGTAGAGACAAACATGCACTGTGGTAACAACAGGAAACTCTTAATTATAGCATTCAGCTAATGGTACTACCAGAACACACACCTCTGTCCCCCGCTAATGTATTGTAGAAACAGGCTAGAGGACTGCAACAGGTATTAAAATTAATTCAGTTTATTCAGGTGTTGTCTGCTGATGTCTGTGTTGTAGCTCCCCAGCCTGCCAACCTGACTCATGAATTTCTGCGTGGCAAAATCCGCTATAGCAGGATACAGGGTAATACATACTTTAAGCCATAGTTACCTGAGCACAGCCTCAAGAGCTTAAGCAATCAATAAAGTTCAGAAAACAGGCATCATCCCCAAATGTTTCTGTCTAAAGAATCCTCTACATCTTAAGTACTTCTTTGCTAAGACAAAAATCAGCATGCACATGCAAGCAAAGGAATACTGCCTCCCAAAGCAGGCAGTTAAGTTTAATGACAGAACTTGAGAGGCGAGAGAAGTTATACTAAACTTATTAGAGCTACACCCATCACACCACCAGACAGCATGACTATACATTGTAGAATCCCCATCCTGTTCCTTTTCTGTAACCATATGGCATATTTACTTATAGAATGCAGATTATACTTTTGAGACTTGACTTCAATATATTTTTGACACTTACTTGAAAGAAGTCCAGCCCACCACAGCCACTCTTTAAGGTATGCATGACCACCTTGACCTAAGAGTGAAAGAATGTTTTGCTGCTCCATTAAAAATACACATTGACAAGCAGTAAGTCCTGTTGCTGGTAACACTGCCATAACATGAAACAATTTGTGCAGCCTATGCACTCAAAAACATGGGCAGCCTTTTGATGATTAGACTTTATCGTTACAGGCGTTGAAATCAAAGCATCTTCAATTTCTGATGTGCATATGCCTCCTACAGCTTACTTTGAAAAACAGCAATTTGGATTTTTTTTTAAAAGTTAGAATTAGCACTGATGACTCTGTCTGCAATAGGCTGAAAAACAGTTCTTTAAACTCACATGAGAAGCCAAGCTACAGATCTCTTATAAGAGCTACTTTATGGAAATTGTGCGTGATCTATATGGTTAATTACACATACAAACGTGAAATGCAGTCACACTTTCCCATTCCAAACTACGGAGCATGAATCTCAAGATCAACTGTCATTTAGCTACTGAATTAAAAATATTCAGATTAACCCTACTCAATATCATCTGAGGATGCTGCAGTCATACTGTCTAAATCTGTCCTCTTTCAATTTAAAACCGCTGTCCCTTGTCCTGTCACTAAAGGTCCCTGTAAAAAGTCTCTCTCTTTCTTATAGCCCCCCCTTTTAAGTACTGGCTTACTGGGCTGCAATGAGCTCTCCCTGGGGCCTTTTCCAAGCTGAACAATTCCAACTCTCTCAACCCTTCTCTACAGGAGACATGTCCCAGCCCTCTGATCATTTTTGTGGCCCTCTTCTGGACCAACTTCATCAGGTCCATGTTCTTCTTTTCCTGCAGACTCCAAAGCTGGTCACAGTACCTCAGGTGGGGTCTCAGCAGAGTAGCATAGAGGGGCAGAATCACATCCCTCAACCTGCTGGCCACATTTCCATTGGATGCAACCCAGGATGTGATTTGCCTTCTGGGCTGCAAGTGCACACTGTCAGCCCATGTCCAATTTTTCATCCACCAGTACCTCCAAGTCCTTCTCTGAAGGGCTACTTTCAATCTATTCATCCCTCAGTCTGCACTGATACTGAGAATTACCTTGATGCATGTGCTGGACCTTGTACTTGGCCTTGTTGAACTTCATGTGGTTTGTGCTGGCTCACCTGTCAACCCTCCCTGTTGAGGTCCCTCTGAAGGCCAACCCTACTCTGTAGCATCAACAACATCACTCAGCTTGGTGCCATCCACAATCCCACTGAGTTAGACACTGTCTGTATCACTTACAAATGTATTAAACAGTACTGCTTCCAGTATGAATCCTGAAGAACACTACTTGCTACACATGATTATTATATGTGATACTTAATTTTCTAAAACAATCTCCTGATGCCTGACTGCAGTTAACACTCTCTTAAATTCACTCATTCAGGGGCACAGATGCAATTAAGAGTGCTGCCTGCATGTTCAACTTGCAAGAACCATTTAGACACCAACTGACATGCAGAGGAATCCCTCAGCAAGTGTCCCTAGAGGGTGTTACATGTAAATAAAATAGTATGTATGCACGCAGAGATAGGTGTATCTGACAGAGAAAAAACACAGCACCTCCATGTTTTAGGTTTTATATACCTGTAACCAAAAAAAGGTCAAAGGTAGGTAAGTTTCGCAATCTCCTGTTTAACAGTCAAATTTAAACACCAGCAATTCTTAAACATGTATTTACCTGCTCTCATGGAGCCTTTCCTAGCTAACCGGAGAAGGCCTTTCTTTTTCAGGATGAAACTTCCTCCGATGAAAATGCTGGAACTCATAGCCAACACCAGACCAATACAGAAGTCATATCTCCCACGGGTTTGGCTCATCTCGTAAATTACTAAAGACTGTCACATTGATCAATGAACAGCAGAACCTCTGTTACTCAACACAAGATGATGCAACACTGAAACCTGATGAAAATAAACACACCAGCATTAAACTGACAGAATACAGACTGCATATGAAAATCCTCAACACCTCATGTAAATGGTCTCTGCTGTGAAAATTTAAAAAAAAAAACAACCAACCAAACAAACAAACAACAACAAAAAAAAATCTTTGAAGCATGTGTCAACTTGAACCATGGTTAAGTGACTAACAAGTCTGAACACACAGAAGGGCGGGCTTCTGACTTGGCATATAAAAACTGAAACCTGAACAAATAAAAGTTCTCTGAGAAACATCAGGGAAAACTTTAAAGATGTGTGATATAATTTTTCTCTTAATTAATTACACAGATCTGTGTTGGGCATACCATATAACTGACAGTATTGATCAAACACTTACAGTGAAATCAGTTTGTAAGAGAGCAGCCACAGCATTTCTTCCACATAAACTCACTAGAAAAATGAAAGAGAAGATGAGGATGCTTCATCATACAGTGATTGCCTTAACACAAACAAGCTTGAGATGCATGTGCGCATGCACTTACCCTCTAACGAACAAGGAAATCTGGAACAAAAGGCACCTGTTTGTTGATATATTTTACAAAGAACTTCCTGTGCCTGTATGAAGCACCTTTTCAGCTTACCTATAGTAATCATGAAGAGTTTACACTTTAAAAGCTTTTACCTAGCCTGCTAAGATGCCAAATTTAGTTAAGTAAGACTTTCAACAACAGCTTAGCAGAAATTTTAGGCTAGAAAAAAGGATTTTACATATTCATCAGCTTGCAGCTTAACAAGAAAATTTATTTCAGTGCATCTTTTTTCCTGTTACAAGCTGCAGTGAGGATATCCTAGATTCCAACTAACACACAAGATTCTGAACTTAAGGAATCTCTACAGATTAACTTTTAAACTGAAGGAAAAAAGAAGCCCCAAGTACTTCCAAGGTAATTAATCTCTCTATAGTGTGAAGGGAAATTAAAACTATTTTTAGGCTTTGATTTCAAGAAAATTGGCCATTATGTTGGAGAACTGATCCAAAAGAAGAAAACGCTCTCAGATAAAACAATTTTTATTTCCTGGAAACACCATCACGGATATCCTAAGACTAGCATTTAGTTTCCTAACCAATTATTCGACAGATACTCAGAAGCATATGACCTAAGTTGCATTAATAAGCTTTTGATTTAAAAGGAGAGAAAGAAGAGGATGGAATGCATTGTTTTAATTTCAATGCTTACTACTGGAATATGAATTGCAGAGCTCACAGCTTTAGTATTAAGATGTAGCAGCACCTTCCCCAGGCAGGAGTAAACGCTGGTGTCAAGGCACTGCAATATCAGCACCCTCTTTCATGTTCATGCAGAGACGGATGGACCACTTGCAAGTCCAGAATCAGATAACACCATATTCTGATCTGCTATGCCAGTTCATAGTTCAAATTCCTGCATCTGTTTCTTCAGAACTTGCTTTCTTTCACAACTACCTTTTCCCTGCATGTTTCTGGTTTGGCCACACTCTTAGGAAAACAACTAGCAGAGAGCAGGTAGGTTAACATTAAAGCTGAGCACAGACCCTCTTACTTGCATCCAGTTAGGCTGTAAGAAAGCATAATGTAACAGTCCCTCAACAAGGCACACTCACAATGCTGCAAGACCCATAGTTCAGAATTCTCACATTATCTTCCCGTAATTCTTGCACAGTAATTTTTAGAACTTGCAGAACTGCAAGTGTCTACTTTCGTTTTCTAGCAGCTTTTAAAAATAAATTTAGGTAGATTCTTGCATGATACAATGTTACCTATCAAGATCCAAAACCCCAAATCATTATTGCAGGAGACAGACCAGACCAAGCCACCTCACTAACTGCATCAAATATTTAACTGGTTTTGAATTGAAAGCAAGACTTTCAGGACTCTGAAGCACTGAAAGGGGATACAAGGAAAAGACATCAAAAAACCTTCTTTTTTAACAGTCCTACTTGTGCTGTTCAGGCAATCAAGCTACAAGAGCTCTTGCAGCTCCAGCTATTGCAAAGCATGATGCAGGTATAGCATTGCCTGGGGGACGGGGGCTGCTTTTGCTGAGGTTTTCTACCCTACCAGCATTTTTGACCGCTGTTTTTCTGCAAAAAGCAGGAGTATTTTCAGTAGTGTAGTTTTTTACTACAACAGAACTCACCATGCTGGTGAATTTCCCCCCCCCCCCCCCCCGCCTTTCCCTGGCTTGTAAATATCATAAAGAAAAAAATATTGTATTTGGAAATAAGAAAATGCTATGAAATGAGCAGTCCTCTCATGTTTCTGCTTTGGGAAATACCAAAGCTGTCCCATTCCAGCAGTCAAGGCTACTACTAAGCTATAAAGAGGAAAGTAAAGCCAGAAAATGTAGGAGTTAGAGCTGACAGTGGTTTTTGGTGTATTTGGTGTAGGTCTGCAAAGTTTCTCAACTGAGCTCATACCTGACTTTGACACAGAAAACATCCATTCAAGATTGGTGGTTTCACAGCAAATTACTAGTTTCCCGCTCTGATTTCAGAGAAGTTATGAGGGGATGAGACTTTCCTATTGACAGAAACCACAATATTTACAAAGCCTTGAAGAATCACCCATTCATGAAGATCTTTTATCATAACTCGAAGTCTCCAACAGTGTAATGACAGCTAACACAAGGAACCTAGTTTGAAGGTTATCAGACAGGGAGAGATGGAGAAAAAACCTTCTGAAAAAAATAACCAAAAACCTGTGGGACATAAGCAAGTCCAGATTAGCCATAAAGTTTGTTTATTTTCAAGATATAACTAAGAAGTATCACAAATGCTGACAAGATACAGGCTCTCTGGTCTAAAACACAAGGAAATAGTTGTCTCTGCTCAAAAATCCTTTTCTCCCAAAAGAAGTGCACACACAGCACTCAAAACAACTTGTTACAAAAAAACCCACCTATATCTAAATACTCAGAAACACTAAAAGTGATGTCATGCGATGAAATAACATTTTACTTTTAAAAGCAGATAAGCATCAGTATGAAGAATTTAGCCAAAGAAAATTAACAGCACTTCCACAAGTTGTGCCTATATTCAGTAAAAGTAAACATGGTGGATTGTTTTAACTATGCCTACTTGTCCACGAACCCTCAAGAGTTCAACAGATAGATGTCGTTTATAGAAATAATTTAAATATATGCAAAATATGTAAATATTAGAATTTATCATTTTCTTGTCTAAAAGCTGATCTTAATTGTGAAACAGATGATGACACCAAGCTAAAACGTACATTAACAGGCCACTGACTTTAACCTCTTGCTACATACATCGACTGCTGCTTCTCATTACAGATAATAGCCATGCTTTGATGGTGTTGGGAACTCTTGTTATCTAACAATCTTTACTTATCAAGACCATCACTTTGACTACCAAAATCACATTATATTTGTTCACGCTGGATCTGGAGAACATACAACTCCTTTTATATTTGCACCCACATCTTAACACTACTCTGCGAGTTGGGTGCTTGGCACTTTCCGTTGCGCTACCCTCTGGGTCCCTTCTCAGTAGCCCACAGATATTTTTATGAAGTGCAGCTTCCAAGGGCACACAGTACTTTAGCTGAGCTATTATTACTTCTGCAACACAGCAGAATACTACACTTCCCTTTCACAAAGTAGGAAGTTCTCTTAACGTTTCCCCAGCAATCATCTACGGTTGACTCTTCGACTTCTCCATTAGTATAAACACTAAATTCTTTTCTACAAGAACTACTGTTCTCTAAACTGTATTGGTACAGCATATTCTTGCCTGGGTGTAATAAGTTTAATTTACTCCTATAAAAAGCATCTCTTTTTTTCAGACACATTTCCTGAAGATATCCTCCTGAGTTTACCCACTGGCGACTCTTCCCTGCTCAATGCCATTACTCCTCTGTCCTTTTGGCCAGATCACTAACACTAAACAGCACAAGACTCGGTCAGCACTCACAGAGAAGAATTTTTAAACAAGACTTTAGTAACAGCTACTCCAGTACAGCAGTTCAGCATCTTTTGAACTGTTTTGTGGCATTTTATTTTGATTCTCCTTATTTACAAGAGTTCCTCAGGAAGTTTTACGTTTCTAACACTGAAATAGCACCTATTAAATGTCCTCCTAGCCACAAGGCTTTTCACAGAAGAAAAAGGAGTTGAATCAACAAATTGCTTTTAACAAATGCACACTGACTATGATGTGTCACACTGACTACTATGTGCACCCTCCTCCCTTGCCATAGACATAAAACCACAGGAAAAAGAAACACTCCCTAATAACAAAAATGCAAACGTTCAGTGATGAGCCTTTCGAAGGCTTGTTATACATACCAATTTTGTTCCAAAATCCAGAGGCATTTGCATCTTACGTATTTCAATGTTTGGTTTCTAAAACGTAAGTTAGAAATAATATTAATTAGCATTTTAAGACTTTGACTAAAAACACTATGTCCATCATTTCAACTTAATCTCATTTTCATGCACAACACAGAATCCTGCACATTGTTTCATCTGCGCTTTAAAAAGGGAGAGGATTTTAAAAAACACACACACAGTTGAATAACAATGTAGTGCGATTCCAAATTTGATCTTCCTTAGGTATGTCTCACTTGAACTGTTAGAATTATTTCATCCCTTTACATTTCACTTCATTTATCAAAGAAACTAACTTGGCACCTAAGCTATTCTTCAGAAGGTAACATGTTAAAATTTGAAGTATTATCCCAGTGCTTTCAATTCTGTTCTGTAACTTTAGTGCTAAGGCACTTTCATTACAAAAGCTAATATGAAGTTTCATTTATTGGCATTAGCACGTAAGTTTTTAGAGGCTATTTATATGCAGAGCTCCAGGAAGCATAAATGCAAATACTCTCAGTAAAATTACTAAAATTCCCAAAATATAGCTAACTTTTAAAGCCTTTTTCTTCAGTTATGTTCTGTTTACTCATGAACATATCTTTTAAACAAAGGTGTATAGAACAGAACACTGAAAGTATAGATATAGCATTATTTTTTAAAATATCTTATTCTCTGTCTTTGCTATCTGTGCCTATTATTCTCTTTGATTAAAAAGAATGACCTTCACTTAAAGCATTTTCACATAAAAATGAAAAGTATCTTCACTAAACCAGAGTGCTATTTATTAACAAAACACAGACAGTGCTTTATAGCTGATACTGTATTGACTGTATTTCCTAGAAGTCTATCAAAACAGACTCAAGATAGATAAAATGACATGGCTTGCTTCATCTCTGCTGTACCTAGTACATTATGTCCACTCTCAGCAGGATGAGTCACCTGCACAGGTTCACTGAAGTTGTACCTTTAGTATTTAAGACAGTTTCAAATGTAAGTAACTCAGTAAGTTAAAAGTTGAATCTAGACATTAGTGACTTTGTTGGGTTTTTTAAAACATGATTGATAATCTTATAACCTGGTTTCTATTTGCTAGGATTTTATCATAGAGATTAGTAACTTTAATGAAAGCAGTACTGGTGTGACACTGAGTTATAAACAATGACACTAATGAATGTTTACGTAATAGTTTCTTATCAATGCACTTGTTACTTTTCTGGGGAAAAAACCCAACTATACAATGAAGCACATAAAAAAATATTCAGAAACAGTCACAACAACTTATTTATTACCTTTTAATAACAAATAATGTTAAAGATATTGCAGAAATGGAGAAAGCTGACCGGTTGAAAAACACAAGAAAAAAAAAAATCGGGAATTACAGAGTCAGACCCAGGCTACATCTTCACTGTATATGAATGAACACAAATCATCATCTGCACCACAATGTGAAATTAAAATTCTTTTTCTCCATCTCAACCTCAAGCACACTGCCAGGGCTCTGAAGTTGTGCTGAAGCAGATCTGGAACCAAGCTGCACAACCTTCAACCGCAGACAAACTCGATCTTGAACTAAACCAAAGACAAATTGGTTTACCTCCCTGACTAACAGCACGCACGCTCCCTTAAGCAAAACAGCTCTGGCGGAACCAGCGTACCGCAACTTCCCAGTTCTGCCCAGCTAGAGAACCTAACCTAACGTATATCCAGACGGATAGTTTTAATCTCGCCCTCCGGAGCCCAAACCACAGCAAGTTTTCCACCACAGAGAAACTAACATAACAAAGGTCTCCTTGGGATTCTGCAGCCAGGTCCGAAGCCCGGAGCCGTGGAAGCGGCAACCACCAACACCCACCCGGAGGAAGCATGGTTCGCCCCGGCCTCCTCGTTCCTCACCCACAGTGCCGAAGGCCGAGAACATTGCGCGGCTCAGGGCGAGGGAGCCGAGGCGGAGGGGAAGGCACCCCGGTACCGGCACTCCCGAGGCGGCACCAGGAACAGAGGGAACAACGTAGGTCTGAGGGGGAGCCGGAGATCGGGGCGGCGGGGCTCTCTCTTCGGCCGAGTGATCAGCAACCACGCGCGGAGGTGGGGATCCTCCTCATGCCCCAAGGCACTACCACCCCCCTCCCACCGCCTCCAGCGGCCCTAACCACCGTCTCTCCGCCTCACCCCGCCTTCCGAGGGGCCGGCCAAACCCGCCACCGCCCCCATACATCAGCCAGAATGTGACCAGCCGAACCCCTTCTCCGCGACGAATCCGCCCGCCTCTTCCCTGTTACCTGCGGTAACCGCCCCTCACATGCCCGCCGGGAGGGGCCCCGGGGCCACCGCAGCACACGAACGAAGAGGAGAGGGGGCAGGGGGAGGCCGGAGCAGGCGGTGGGAGGGGCTGGTGGCCGCGCACTCCACCGCCATGAGGGAAAGGGGAACACCGGCAGCGGGGCAACGACGGCGTAAGACGAGCGAAGAGAGCGCCCCTAACCCGACCGCCCCCTCCCGCTGACTCCGGCAGCGCCCGCCGGAAGGGGTGGGGCCCAGACCAGAGCGAGGCACTGTCACGTGTCTTTTCCCATCGTCCCTCTGCATGCCTGCTGCGGTGCGCGCGGGTCTCGTCGTCGCTATGGCCAGCCCGCAACTGCTTCCCCATGGCGCCCCCCGGCGGCCCATGGCGCCGCTGACGGGACGGCTGCCCGGGGCAGGGAGGGCTTGTCCCCGCCCACACCTCTTTCCGGGACAGGGAAAAAACTTCGTGCAAGGAGCGCTGTCTGACCCAGCGTCAGCCGCCGTAGACCTCGTATTTCCCTGCAGCTGTGCCTAGTTAATTCCCGCGTCTTAACCTTGGCACTCCCGGCAGAAACCATGTTACCCAGCTTTTAGACTCTCGCAAAAAGTAATTACATGTGCAGTAAGAGAAAGAGGCATTTTGCAAGACTCGGTCAATAGCACGGTTTACTAATCCCTTTAATTCAAGTCCCATGCTTAGTGCCTGCTCTACAACAAAAACTGCTTTCATCTCCTATGATGGACAGTGGATATATACGGTTAGACAAATATTTCTCTTCCAATTCTAGTGAAGAGTCTGAAATAATCTTAGCAAGCTTTCGGACTCCGATCAGCTAGTGTGGGTACTTTTGCAAGGCATGGTATCTGCTATGTGTCTATCTCACTGGGTTTAAAAGGACAAAGAGCGAAATTACCATCCATGCAACCTGTGTTGCATTACCAACTGACTCTTGTGAATTAATTTCCAACTATGTACATGCAGTGATGAAGTTGCAATGGAACCACCAGCTGCCCCAGAGCTGCTCTATGGTCCCTGGGCAGAATGGTGCCAGCTGGCAGAGTTTTAAAGCGTCCTACCAGGATGGTAAATCCAATGAGGTCTGCATCTGGCAGAAAATTGTAAGAGAATCGGGTACCTGTAACAGGAGCTCTTGCACAAGAAGAGAATGGAGAGTTGAATTTTCCTGCCAAAAATATGTTCTAGAGATGCTGCATGTGGAAGTGAAAGCTGTTCCAGTCTTCTGGTCTACCTTCATACGTTACATACATACATCACCTTTAAAAACAACATTGCAATGACATACCCATTAAAAAAGTCATGCTAATTCACCGCATACATTTTATATGAGACAAGCTAACTCCCTTAATAGCTTTCAATTTTGAACAGCAGTAACACTGATGCATCCCCTAAAACACAAGTGCAAAGACTGAAAAGTGCAGTTAACCATAAATTCCAGCATTAAACAAACAAAACCCCAACCAACCAAAAACCTCCAAAACCAAACCAACTTCCCCAAAGGCAACATCCTCGCTTCCTCCTCTCTCACCCTCTAATGCCTGAAAGTCATTTATTTCACATTACCTGGTAAGGGAAGCTAAGGATTTCAGATGATGGATTAGATAGGCAGTCACTGCAATTTTCCAAGTCATTCCTGCAGCAGGAAGCTCTTGTGACAGTAAATTAGACAAGTGACAAGAGACTTTCCTTACAGCTATTGCTAGTTGATGCACACCCAGCTGTGGAGTATTAGATCTTGAAATAAAATCTGTAGCAAGTAGCCAACATACAGCAATGTATGACAGAGCATATAATAATCCTTAAGACCCAGTTTGAAGTGAGTCAGTCCCCAGCAAGCGTTTCTCCCAGAGGTGTGTTCATTTTACCTATGAGCAAACATCAGCACAACAAAGCATTAAGACCATGGCTTGCT
The DNA here is from genome assembly GCA_013399055.1 of Ramphastos sulfuratus. Classification (NCBI taxonomy): domain Eukaryota; kingdom Metazoa; phylum Chordata; class Aves; order Piciformes; family Ramphastidae; genus Ramphastos; species Ramphastos sulfuratus. The sequence goes on from WBNM01020561.1 coordinate 44,198, forward strand.
GCTAGACACCACTGAACAACAACTGAGCCCTGCATGTGGCAGCAGATCTGTACCCATGAGAGACTGCTACTCAGTAAAAGTAAGGCTGCTACTTTATGAAAGAATAATGGAAATAGTTTGGGTTTATGAACTGGGATTAGGCTGTACATCCACTAGATGTGTGGGAAACTGATTCTTCCCCTCCAATGTGATAAAAAAGGAGTCACAAAACAAGCATTGAGCTAGAAATAAATCATTTATTTTAAAACAATACAGGTTAATAAATAGATTAGTTATCAGAAAACTTAATAAATAGCCTTTTATAATTTACACAAGGCAAATACAACATGCCTATAACTATTGTTTAAAAAGCAGAGAGAGTAAGCTTGACTAGTAAGCCATTAACAAATCTATATATACATTATTTGGAAGCTAATAAAATAAACCATTTTTATGTAACCTGTAGTAACTATATTGCAGTAGCATTGAAGCAACCAAACCTGACACTGTATGTTTGTTGCCATCCACCTTTTCCCTATATCCCATTAGAAGCATTTTTTACATTCCAGGGACAGAAAAATAAAGTTAAAATTAAATTTTAAAAAGAGAAAGTTCCGCAGCTGAAGAAGGATTTCACTTCTGTAATATTATCCACTTTGTAGAGCAACTGTATTGCAGGGGAGGGGGAACTCGATCTGACAAAACCCCCGAAAACAATAAAACCCCTAAACTTAGTTGCAGCTTTTGAAAGATTTCTTAATCCGTAACATTTCAACACTGCTGTCTGAAACACTTGGGCAGTAGGAATAATAACTGCTGACATCATTGGTGCCTAACACAGTACACACTAAACTGTGCATCACTTAAGCCCATATTCAGTAGCACCAAAGAGATATTACAAAGACTAACCTCTGCAAAGATAACAGGTTAATAGATAAACATTTGATAACATTTAACAGTAAAAGTTCAGCAGTTACACCATCTCAAGACAACCACCGAGGAAGATCTGTAGAACTCCTGATGTTTTATGAAACAAGGTGAGAAGGGTACAACATGCATACAAATGCCCATTTAAATCACCTCATATTTATTAACTCCAAGCCTTTCTTCAAATACAAACCCTCTGTTTTTAAATTAAAAAGCTAAACCTCAGTTTCTACTATTTCAACAAACTAATTCAGTGTTTTCATTTTTCAGTGCTAGTTACTTCAGAAAAATACATATATTCAATATAAACCAAGATTATTAATAGGAAGCCTCACTTGTCAAACTGTGATATGACAGATTATTAATGTTAGCTGCAGCTCACTAATAAATAGGTTCTATATACACATACAGAGTCTTGGAAAGTCAATACAGCAGATACTTGTTTAGATATTCTTATTTTTTATGTTAAGTATTTAAGGTGTAACAAATATTTTTTTTGGTTGTATCAAAAAAGTTTCTATTCTCCTACTGAACATTTGAGGGACTTTTGTGTTTGACACCTAATAAAGATCATGACTGACACATGTAAATCCTCCATACACTGAAGGGATAATGATCAAAGAACTATATTCAAGTGAGTACGAAGTACATGTGTTTGACAAGTATAACAGAAGCCAGGCAGAGTGAAATGCCTTTCATATGGATTTAAATTTAATTCACCTGCATTCCGCTGCTGTTAACAAGTCCACTTTTTGTATGTGTAACCTCTCCTACTTCAACTCAGGAGTCAGAACTGAAGTCATCTGTCTCATAGCCATCAACGGACACAATGCAAAGAGAATGCGAAAACAGCAGATCTGGGAGGGACCACAAAGCTCAGGAGACAACTATGCACATTTGCTCCCTGAGATGATGGAACTCAGATATCTGTTTTATTCAAAGTGCTTACTTGTCAAAGGGGTGGAAAAAAAATAATCAGCAATGAGGGAACAGCTAAACTTCAACAGTGCCTCCTCTGAAATCAGAAAAGCAACAGGACTAAAAAAGGTAGGACACCTAGAACGAAGAGGGTGTGGGATGGAGGGGGAAAGAATCATACCAACAGTGACAACAGAAAATGCTAATACATTTCTAAAGTTAGAACTGAACCAGATCAAGGTACAGCAGAACTCAAAGGAACACTGCTACATATCGAACAAAGCAGCAAAAATAAGTTTCCATTATTTAGCATTCATGATGTAAAAGGCTGCAGATATAAATGAGTGCAAGGCCACAAGAATTTCTTTCACCTTATGTGCTGGCTTTTGACATCTCTTTTTTAAAAAAATAAGGTTAACTAGACATTTCTAGAAAGCTCATCACAGATGAGGAGCAGCTGGGAAGGAAAGGAGAAATCTATGCAGACATTTATCAGCTGTAAGAATGGTCAGTGGACCACAAAATACGGCTGCCACTTTACTCTGCATAGTGAGTGCTTATCAAGTAAACTCGTGTGTGTGTGGTGCAGAAAATGATAAGGTTTCAACAGGGCAGTCAAGTAGTTTTGGATCTAATGTTTACTAATAATTTGCATATGCACCTAATGTACTAGGATAGGCACTTTCTAAATAAATGGGAATGAATTGTAAAAAGAAACAAGACAAACAAATATTGCCAAAGGAGGACCAAGATGAGACTACAATAATTTCCATTCTGACTTAAAGATTTTCACTTAAGTCTTCAGAGATTAAAGGCTAGTACAAAATTAACATGCAAAACTTGATCTTGAATTTTGAAAAGACAACCTGACTGCTTCAGAAAACACTGAAAAGCAGGTCACTACAGGTCTCATAACCTATATACAATTCCAATTTCAATCAGAAAAAAAAAGGAGTTACTATAAGAAAACATAACTGTTTGATGAGAAACAAGATACTAGTTTCCAATCAGTAATGGACAGAGGTTAGTTTTAACCAACTTTCATAGTCCTACTTGACTTGCCTACAATTCTAAAACTTTCTAGAAACCATACACAGTATTTGAGAAACCATGAAAATGGCCTTTTCTCTTCTAGTACTACTGTATTTCACCCAGTTTCCATGCTGGCCTATAACAACATATATTTCTGCCAACTCAGAGTCATCCCCTGCCTGTTTGGAATTATAAAACAAGCTTCCAAATTACGTATTAGGGCTCTTACTCCCTCAAGACAGTCCCTTCAGTATACTAAATCTTTAGGATTCACTGTTTGTGATTATTGCTGCCATTCTTCCGAAATGAAAATGGAGGCTGACTTTTAAGGTAACATTAATTCTGGTCAACAAAAAGCATCGTAAGTGTGCATGTATTACTCCCCCATTAATCAATGTCCACATTCCTGTCAGTCAGCCACAAAGCTACATGCATGATTACTTGATAAAGTGTTGTGAACTTTTTCAAATATTGTTTCATAATCATGTTAGCACATTCTGTTTGTTTAAAGAGATGTTTGGAGCTAGAGATGTTGAGTTTCACTGTACCCTTCCATTTTTGTACTTAAATGGAAACCAACATTCACCATGTTTCAAGCTTTCCTTAGACATTTTTGATTTGTAATGTTTTAACTACCAAATATAACTAATGTGAAAATTAACTGTTTCTTTCTCTGACAGATCAATAAATGGTGAACTGAACAGTTCAGAACCACTCCACTCATAGCTTAAGCTGTCTGTACTACTTGTCAAAATATTGTGGCTGAACTGTTCACAGAGGTCTGTAAATTACTGGATCTGAATGCATATCCCTCTTGATTATCTGAAATCCCTCCGAGTGCCTATGCTTTTTCAGTCCTTAACCTCCTTTGACCATGTTACAAGAGCACCAGACCACCTTTTTTTAAGCAATGAGAAATCTCACGCTCTTCTCTTAAATTTCTTTTCTGTGGACCCTGCTTAATAGATACTTCACAAAATGGTTTCCTGTATTTAGTAAAATAAAGGTATGCTGGACTGCTTTAAACAGTCCTCCCATAGATTACCTCTTCCCATCAGGACTATGGGTTTTACAGAAACTGTCAAGGCATCTAAGGGTTTCAGTTCAGGTTTGTAAATTCTTCCAAAAATGTGTGGCTCCTTCTGGATGCTTTATGTGTTTAAAATTTTAATACAGTCCCAATATTATAGACAGTGAAATTAAATTACTAAACAGGTATAGGCCATCTGAAATGTATACATTCACATTTATGTGGTATTTTTGGATTACAAAGGCACTGAGATAGTTCTGAGCTGCTTACAAATAAGCCATCGTATAGGCAATGAGTCTGTGCATCATTTCCACATCCTTCAGTCTTTCTGTCTGCTCCAAATTAAAACCTCTTAGATGAGTGAAGTAATGCACGTAAGTTAGAAAGAAAAATGCATACCTGGACACTACCATCAGCTGATAAGTAATCAGTGAAAGATTTTTAGGGATCCCACCACTCTGTATAAAGAATTCAATTTAAAACTCCTGTGTCTTCACTGCATGGCAGACAAAGTTGCTGAGACAGTCACTAAAAGGACAAACCTGGTTCAACTAACATTTGTCTCAGAACTCGCAGCCTTGATAGTGAATGTGTTGTTATACTGAGATTAATTAATTGCTTCACTCACTTTTCTCCCCCCTCCCCCACCATATTTTAAGGTATACATCATTCATGAAAGGTGTCACATTGAGTGCATTAGAAACTGATGTTCTCTGCCAATAAAAACAGTGCCTCAGAAGCCACAATACAAGCTTTCAATAAAAGGCAGAATATCTTCAGATCTTTTCTGACAGATTACCTTTAAAAGTAAGGAAATACATCAGTCTCTATGCTAACTCAATCAATGTTTCTAATTTAGGTCAATTATTGTGTTGACTGGGGTACACGGACAACTGTTCCTTTGAAACTGGATGGAGGCCTCCAATTCATTTCACATAGGCCACCAAATCGTCGGAGAGTAACAACCAACCTGAATCACATTTGAATCAGTGACCTAGAAATGAAAGGCTCTGCATCCTTCCCTGAGCCATCCAGTTTCCCCTCAAAAAAACATTTTAATCTGTCTTCATGTTAGGTTTATTTAAATCCCCAATATTGAAATTGAATTCCTTGAAAACTTGTATAAGAACAATTCCAATAGATACAGTGGTGAATCCACAAGCCATTCCTAAGAAATCTACCACTCCTACATTACTCCATTCCCTGAAAAGGATGGCTGAAGCCAGCAGGACTAGAGTGGTAAACACGACATAGTAGATGGCACCAAACACAGAGGAGTCAAAACATTCCAGTGCCTTATTGATGTATCTGAACTGAATTATAATGCTACATCCTAATACTGCCAGAAGTACTAGACAGAGGTACAGAGCCCTCTGACTTGATGGATTGTTGTGAAAGATATCCTGAGCAGCCAACCCAATGCCTTTTGTGCTGGGAACAGTGAAACTGCCCAACAGAGAGCAAATACTGATGTAAACCATGATATTTGTAGGTCCATGAGCTGGAGCTATCCAGAAGATAAGCAGGAGTAGCATTAGCAGCACTATGCAGAGATAACCCACGAAAACTGGAAAGCAAAAAGAAACAACAGCAAGGTGAGAACTCTTCATCTTCTAAGGGCTTTAGCAGACAAATCATGTCATAGCTGGTATACACGAGGATTAAGGTTTCCTACTGAATACAGATCTAAATCACAGAGCTTTAGAGATGTTGTGGGCATCTGCAACTGACGACGCTGTCACATTCTTTGAGTAAAACAAGTCATCAGGTTGTGAAATACATACTGTTGCACATTTGAATTGGATTTAAAATAGCTTTTTTCTTATTCTCTCTTCTGTCAGCATTATAGTCCTTAAAGTCCTCTGTGACAGACAGCAGTGATACAATCTCATTCATAACCAGTTCAACAAAACATAGTGAGTGGTTCTAAGCAAAGAGCTTAAACACAGAGTTAGATCCTGTTAAGGTGAGTAGAGAGAGTTGGAAGAACTGGGAGGCCAAATTTACATTATAGCATCAGTACACAAATTAGACTGGTGAAAAACATTCCAAGCTTCTTTACAGTTTTAAAGAAATATATTTACAATTTGTGTCAGATTTAAATAGTAAATTTAGACCAGGGTATTTGTTTTCTTTTCTTTGCAGGGTTTTTGGATAGCTGATGTTATTCAGCTTGAGTTTCCCTCATCTAAAGCAGTTAAAGGAAATAACAATAGTTGGCAGTTTAGCTCTTATGAAAGAAAAATAAAAGCGGGTTTGGCACTTATTAGCACTACTATGTGTCATCCAGCAGTTAGTGGAGCTTCACATTCTCTGTAAGAAAGAACAGGCATTTCACCATATGTCTCAAGAGAGTATTTCTACACATCTTTATTGTGCAAAGCAATCTGATTGGAACATAACTGGGTGTTGAAAAAAAAAAAAAAAGCTGAAGACAATCAGTTTCTTTTTGTTTACATATGTATTCGGTTTGTATGGCAAGGTTTTGGTAGCAGAGGTGGACTGCAGAGGTGGCTTCTGTGAGAAGCTGCTAGAAGCTTTCTGCTATGTCAGACAGAGCAAATGTCAGCCAGATCCACTTTCGGCTAGAACCAAGCCCATCAGCGACAGCGGTAACTGTCTGTGCATCTGTGATAACACATCTAGGAAGGGGGAAAGAAAAGCCCTGCACAACAGCAACTTCAGCCAGAGAAAGGAATAAGAACATGTGAGAGAAACAGCTCTGAGGACACCAAAACTAGTGAAAAAGGAGAGGGAGGAGGTGCTGCAGCCACCGGAGCAGAGATTCCCCTGCAGCCCATGGTAGAACCATGGTGAGGGAGGTTGTCATCCTGCAGATACCCACCTGCAGCCTGTGGAGGACCCTATGCCAGAGCAGGTGGATGCCTGAAGGAGACTAGGACTCCATGGAAAGCCTGTGCTGGAGCAGGCTCCTGGCAGGACCTGTGGCCCCACAGAGAGAAAAGCTAATGCTGGAGCAGGTTTGCTAGCAGGATTAGTGACCCTACAGAGAATCCATGCTGGAGCAGTCTGTTTCTGAAGGACTGCATCATGCAGAAGGGCCCAGCACTGGAGCAGTTCATGAAGAACAGCAGTCACTGGGAAGGACTCACATTGAAGAAGTTTGTGGAGAACTGTCTCTCACAGGAGGGACCTCACACTGGAGCGGGGGAAGAGTGTGAGGAGTCCTCTCCTCAGGAGGTAAGGAGAGGTAGAGACAATGTGTGATGAACTGACAATAACCTCCATTTTCCACCACCCTGTACTGCTGCAGGGTAGGAGGAAGAGAATTTGGGAGCAATGTTAAACCCAGGAAGAAGAGAGGGGTTGGGAGAAGGTGTTTTATCTCTCACTATCCTGCTCTGATTTAATTGGTAATAAATTAATTTAAATTTTCCCAAGTCAAATCTGTTTTGCCCATGACAGTAATTGCTGAGTGGTCTCTCCCTCTCCTTATCTTGATCGATGCGCTTTTTGTTTTATTTCCTCTCCCCTCTCCAGCTGGGGAGGGGGAGCAATAGAGTGGCTTTGATGGACATCTGGCAGCCAGCCAGGCCAACCCACCACAGCACAAAACAACTTAAATTGAGATCCTAGAATCACACCATTCATGTCTTAGTAGCAAAATACGCTTTTCCATAATTGTAGAAAATTACAAAATCAAATAGCCAGCAGGATAATGTTTTCAAAAGTGTCCACATTTTTCTTTCTGCATATCTCTATCAATAAACCTGACAAACTCCAAGTACAGCAAGGCATAGGTTCCCTACAAACAAGCTGTATTTTTTCATACGTGCCATGTACTTTTTTGACACGTCTCCATCACGTCATGGTTTCTTCAGAAGTAAATTTTCCTACCTGGTGGAAGTTGTAAGCCTCTTCCTCCTGCACGCTCTTGGGCAATCTCACAAAATCATTATGAGTTAAGAAAAGAACAAAGTACCTGGATTTGTAAGCTTCTCTTCAAGCTCAGCCTGAGTTGTTACACTCTCGGACTTTGGGGAATGGATGATGAGAACAACAGACCCAGCGCAGCTCAGCAAACATCCCAGCTTGCCAAGAATGTTCAGTTTTTCTTTCAGTAAGTAAGAAGCTAAAATGGACCTTTCACAAAGAGGAAGAGAATTAAGAGTTTGAATACGTCCTGTTAATAATGCTCTAACGGCAATGTGACACACAAGATTCCCTCTTAAGGGAACAGTATCAAATCACAACCCCTCGCAAAACACCACCACATCACCCCCTCCAAAAATACCAAATGCTCAAACCAGGCATCTGGCACCTGAAGCAGATACCTACCCATTAACAGTTTGGTGAGCTGCCATGACACTGCATTTTATAGGTGCTACGCAGTCAGGCAATTGAAGTGACCTTTGGTTACAAAGATCACAGGGCTCAGCCCAGACACACGGCTCGTCAAAATACACAAAATCATGTAGCTAAGGATAAATAATAGGTGGCAAGTAGAACATCATCAGTATGCTTCAGAGCACTAAGGACAGCCATGAAGCCCACACAAACTACAACACAAACCACATTAAACTGCTTTTAGGAACATGCACTGTGTTTTTGGTCTGTTGCCCCCAAAACATAACATTCCAGAAACTGAGGGCATTCATATGCAAGGGACACCCATGCTACAGGAAAGGGGTCAAATCCAACTAAATGAAAATCAGCATCAATAAACATGTGGGCTGTGGATAGCAAAGGAGAAAAAGAATGTGAGACGAAAGAGCAACATAGCAAAGAAACTGTGAATAAAAGAATAGGCAGAAGAGTCTAGACTAACCAGAGGGAAGAGCAAAAAACTCAAACTAAAACAAATTTACCTGTTCCAGATCATAATGACAGTAAAAGGACAAGATATGCAGCAACTCTTTATTTACCATCACCTTCTCCCTACCCCTGCTCCTGCCCCTTTGCTAGAGGAGGAGTAGAGAATAGGTGACATTGTAACACATTAACAGCATGTCTGACATCACCTCAGTGGAACTCCAGTGATCACTGAGTCTACCTGACATTTTACTAAGTAGTAACAACATTCAGATAAGGACAAGAAAAGCAAACTCTTACCCAAATGGAACGCCAAGAGCTCCCAAGGGTGTCACTAGCACAGTTGGAACTGCAGTGTAGGCCAAGAAATTCCCTATTTGACCCAACGCCACTGTCAAGAGAACCAGAAATAAGCCTTTAAATCCCTTTGTAGAAAGAAGTAATGACAAATTACCCAATACTGTTTGGGAAAGATCGACCTAACTGGAAAACAGATGTTACAGATTTGCTTAGCTCTGTTAATTTTGCACTTAAAAAAAAAAGGCTGGAATTTTTCATATTTTCAAATTATTTTTTAAGACAGGATTTATATTTGCCACACAAGAAGATCCAAAAGGGCATAGTAAATAATCTCATTTACATTAAGCTAAGAGAAGTTGCAAACAAGTATATGAAACACTCATGGATTACTCTCAAATATCTCAGTATTACAGTCAAACATTTATTTGAGGAGGGCTAAAATATATATATAAAACTCCCGATTTTAGCTTTAGAACATGTATACATGTAACATGAATGCACTTGGTTACAGTTCCTAACAGCAGTGTTACTTTTTTTTTTCCCAGAAAATACAGACAGTGCAGAGGAAAGAAATCTAATAATGAAATATTAAGCACATGCATAAAGGCTCTCCAGTATATAGCAGACCACATCAAATTTTCACAGCACAGTATTTAACATCAAAAGTAATTCCTGGCCACTGTAAAAAGAGCAGATCCCTGACAAGTCACAATAATAGCCTCATGATCATTTATTTTTCTTTCCCCCCAAAAAAGCAAATTCCAAGATGTACCACACCATTACACATCACAGCTGTAATAAACAGTTCATGTGTTGAAGTTTTCAGTTAAAAAAGAAAAGCTGGATGTTTTTGCAAGTGCTGGCAAGTTTATAATAGGCAACATAATGCTTGCAGTTAAAAGGTCTGTGGTAACTGACAAGAACCTTGAGATTGAACACAAATTACACACAGCTCAAATTTCCAGTTGATGTTAAGAGGCATTATCAGCATTTAAAAACATTTAAAGAATTCAAGCTGTCTTTATGCTCAGGCAGCCATTGCCCTCACCTATCAAATATCGTTACCATCATCCTGTTCTTTATACCTGCAAAGCACTGTGCAAACATTAATTAATTTACCAAATTAGCTCAGATTATCAGTAGAGCTGAAGACCTGTGTACAGGAAACATGGAGACAAAAACCAAGCTGACAGAACTGCAGAATGTGGTAAAGTTATACTAATTCAATTCACCAAGGGTTTCTTTACATGCAAGGGTTAGCCAGAGAAGTTAATGAGCAGCATTTCTAAAGCACGGGAGTCAGTGATGGTCTCCCTGCCCCTGGGAACAGAGGAACTCAGTTATCAGACAGCCTTGTTTTTCAGCAGATGGAGGTTGCAATTTTGGTACTATCTTGAGGGCACCTGAAGGCACTGGGGCTTATCTTGCATGGAGGATGGGGTTTAGCTGGCACACTGTGTTTCTGCAAATTACATAACTTTTCAAGTGACTCTGCCAGGAGGCTTCTTTCTTTTTGAGGTCAGATGCCTTAACTTTCTGTTGGAAGAACCCTAGCAGATGGCACCAACACTGATCCATAAACTGGGTCCCTGGAGCTTCAAACTGCACATATTGTAAGGCAACTGAAATTACCAGAGGTTTTCAGTATTAGCAGAGAGCAATAGTAACAGTGTCTTACCACCATAAATGACAGGCCAGGATTAACTAAGGCAAACTGAAGAAAGCATCTCAGTAACACCATCTACCTGATGAGGAGGACCTTTGTGTCAACCTCTGCAGTCCATGTGTGCTTGCAGCCCAGAAGGCTAACAGTACCCTGGGCTTCATCAAAAGAAGCATGACCAGCGGGATGAGGGAAGTCATTCTCCCCCTCTACTCTGCTTTCCTGAGACTCCATCTGGAGTACTGCATCCAGTTACAGTGCTCCCATCGTAAGACAGACATCAAACAACTGGAGTGGGTCCAGAGGGGTACCATGAAGACAATCAGAAGGCTGGAGCACCTCCCCTATAGGGACAGGCTGAGAGAGTTGAGGCTGCTCAGCCTGGAGAGGTGAAGTCTCTGGGAAGACCTTACAGCAGCCTTCTAGTACCTGAAGGGTGTCTACAAGAAAGCTAGGGAGGAACTTTTTCAAAGGGCTTATTGTGACATTACGAGAGGGAATGAATTGAAGCTTGCAGAAGGTAGATTTAGACTGGATATTAGAATGAAATTCTTTACAGTAAGGGTGATAAGACACTGGAACAGGTTGCCTGGGGAGGCTGTGGATGCCCCCTTCCTTGGAGGTGCTCAAGACCAGGTTGGACAAGGCCTTAAGCAACGTGATCTAGTTTTCTAGAAGGTGCTCCTGCCCACGGCGGGGCCGGGGGGGAGATTGAACTAGATGATCTTCAAGGTCCCTTGCAACCCAAACCTATGATTTCTCTCTGGGTAGAAATTCCTCTCCAGATAGATCAGCGCTCTAAATCAAAACATGGCTTCAGTTTGTGAAGCAAACTTTAAACTTGCTCAAGGAGTACAACATCCCCAAAGTTACTGAAGCACAAAGCTTGATGCACACTGACATGTCTGCATTTGCAAGGAGATCAGGAGTAGATTTATATAGCAAAAAGATGTCTCCTCTGCGCATGTCAGGGGAGTTTTATTTCCATCTACATTCAGCCTGCTAGCATGGACTGAAAGTCTATTTGCAGGTAGCATGCATTAGGCATATTCCTAAGTACATCTTCCAGCCTAGTTTCATCTTGAAGTCCAGTTGAGGAACTCCAACACTGCTCCATAACATGAAATAAAGCCCCATCTGTGGAGATGTGCATTCCCCATCAGCAATAAAACACTAACATATATGAATCCATACAGCTACCAAAACCTGCACTGAAACTAATTAATTAGTCAATTAATTAGTTTAATGCTAATTGAAATACCTGTATACATGCTGAAATCATTCTTTTGACTACAGTGTAAGATAAAGTCCCTTAGTAGAATCTGTGGCCCTTCCTTTGCAGTCTTCAGTAATCCACTGGATCCCAAGGCCACAAAATGGTTAGGCAGTGTTATGCTGAGTCAGCATTCCAACACAGAAATGCTTGTTCACCATCTGAACAAATATTGTGAAAAGAAGTTGATAGAGTTTATGTGGGTTTTATTAGTCATCCAAACTCCAAATTCCCTGCTTGAGAAAACGATGTCAGCTGTTACAATTCTGTCCTGGTAACTGCTAATTCCCCAGACACTTTCTTTCTCTGCATCCCATAGGGTGCCTACCTGCAATCCTTCCCTTGGTTCCTTTGGAAATTTACTGAGGCTTTGTTTTGAAATACCTGCGCCTAGCTACTGGACACAAGCCAACAGATACCATTTGCCTTCAATTCTGTCAGCTCTTTTAAAGCATGAAATACATTTTCTCTAGTTTACCAAGATAAACTCCTGTAATAAAACCTCTCTTGTTTTAACTCTTTCTGCTCAGAGATCAAGATGGGAGCCTCAGGAGTGACAAACAGTAGTAATTATGCACAGATTTATTGCTAGTTATGCAGTAGTGGACCTGGTAGAGGATGAAGCTGACCAAGTATTAATTAAACGCTCGTTAAACTAACTGAGGACTTTCCCCTGAAGCTCTCCTGGCTTCTACACTTGCTGTGAACTTTGGTCTTCAAGAGCTCTATTAGTTTCCATTCCTTTTGCACAGCTTGAAGACAACAGAGACTTAACCTTGCTGCCATGAGACAAGAGGCACGAACAGATGCACATACTTCTCAGAAACAGCATCATAACAATTCCAAGTAATTTGCAAAAGGTTGGGTTAAGGTCTAAAAGTGGGGTAGGACTTCAAGCTTGAGGGTAGAACTAGGGCTGAACTGCAAAAGGAGAAAGCTAGCTGCTCCCCATGCCCTGGATTCACATCAGAGAGTGAACTTAGTCTGAGCAGAGTTTACAAAGATACCAAGAGTGAAATTACACTGATGTCCTATCAGCACCACACAAGGCTTCAAATTAATCTTGTAGATTAAAAGGAAAACTGAAATTGTATCTGTCAAACTAGAAACCAAACAGGAATTTTCTTTTGTAGTCAAGGCTGGCTAAGTGCTTTCTGATCTGAAAAATTAACATGTGTTCAATGAGCCCTTTTGTGCGCAGCAACAATTTCTTATTCAGCTTTTGACTATTATTAAAAACTGAGTGGACCAGAGACACAAACCTTGCAGTAACTCAGACTCAGAGCAGTGTGTGGCTGCCAAGCGCTTCAAGTACCAAACAGTTTGGAAATCTGGACAGATGTCTGACTTGAGATTGTCCCAGCCCTGCCTTTTCAAACACTGCCAGACTCAGTAAGCAGAGAGCTAACTGAAGGTGGGATATTTCTGAGGAAGACCAATTTCATAACAAGTGAGTGTGTGATTTGAGATGTCTCATCTCACCATCTAACCACAACTTCTCCCTTCAAATGAAGCCTTTTAAAATACTTACTTGCAATAGTGCCAGACCACCATACTATATCTGTTAAGTATGAAGTACCTGGAAGAGGAAGTATAGGAAGACATATTAGAAAAATATGAAATTGCAATATTTGAACTACAAAACAAAATAATTTCTACAGTCTCAACTATTAAGGGACCTTCATCTCAATCCTTTTCTTCAAGGCAATTGAGTAGAAGGAAAACGAGAGAGAAGATGCTCAGATTCAGCCTAAGTGTCCCAGTTGTACCTTCTTAAGACAACATGTTAGTTAGAAGTTCTGGTTTCCAGTGAAGCACCTAACTGACACTCATGAGTAGTACTTAGAAGAGCATCCAAATTGTCTCAAATTGCCACTTAGGGCGCCATTTAAACATACACATTAAAAACACTACTAGGAGAATGGGAAACCTATGACAAAAAAAACCAAAAAAACAACATTATTTGGATCAGTTAGTCCAGTTATATAGCCTCAGTGAAGTTGTATGGAAGAAACTGTAGCAGAGGAATAATTTTGGTATGTAACTTTGGCAGGATGGACCAATCCTGCATTTGAACATTGGAAAATTCTATGACTGAAGCCTCTGAATTCCTGACATACTGCCCCATTTCAAAGAGGAATAAAAATTCTGGATTGTCCCTAGTGTCTCCTGAGCACAAAGACTAATATTTTCATTGTCAACTTATAGGCTCTTGTCTTGTGATGTGTCAGGGGAGCCTGTGAACCATACTTTGTAAGTTCTGCTTCTGCAGAACAAGGCTAATGACTACTTACTAGACTGAAGCCTAGCCTCCACCGAGCATAACCCTGGCATCACGCTATGCTCTTACGTTGTGTTCCTCTTTCTAGAAATTCAGCATTTATTCGCTTATTTGGGAAAGGCGCTCTCTCGAAAGCTGCTGCAGCAATAGGCAATAGTGCACCTACCCTGAAATCCCAAATGGAGCAAAACCACAGCAATCTGTAACTCTGGAGATGTATGAAATATTAAGTGCTTGGAAATCACACTATATATTGAAATTGAAATGAAATATGACTAATGAAAATGGCCAGCTTTAGAGTGGGTGTAATGATTTTTTTAGACTTTTGTTATTGCATATAAAAACAAAAACACTGTTGGGGCACAAATGATACAAAATATTGATTAAAGTAAGATAACTTTGCAAAATATTTGTCACCCACTGCTGTTTCTAGCTAAGTAAGGATTACTAATTGCATTGAGACTCTATTATTGATTCAACAGAGAAGACAGAAAAGACTCGAAGTGCCTCCTTGTTAATAATACAATACCTACTGTAGACAATGGAAAAAAGACATCATCTGACACTGTCAATCTCAGGCTCAACTGCTAGGTTCAAGGCAGAACTGCACTGCTTCAAACATTAAATAAGAGAGCAACCTAGAGTATTTGACAGTATTTCACACTGAGCACAGCAACAGGAAATACTACGAATTGCTCAGCAAGATACACAAATAAACATTGGTAATAACTTCAAACAGGACGTTTTACAGCTGCCAGCGCTGAGAAGGCAGGCATACACACATCACCCACTTGTAATGGTGATTCAATTCATGATGCCAACTAACCCAGTGCTCCACTGAAAGCACTTCAGAAGTAAATTGATCAAACTATGCTGCAAAATGGAACTTTCTCCAAAAGCCGTTCCTTTTCCTTTAGTTTTCTCATTGCTTCCCTCCCCAAAAAAAAAAAAAAAAAAAAAAAAAGTTTGTATTTGTGATGCCAATCTCTCAGCGGACAGTAAAAGTGGATTACAGCTATCTTGGAGGGAAAAGAAGTCTTGCAAGACAGTACTTTGTCTGAGGCCCTTAATTTTAAGGTCATTGCAGAAAAGGCAAAATAAACTTGCTAGATCAAGTTGCCAGCTGAAAGAAACATACTTGCAAGCTTGCTCTGCTCCACTGCATCTGCTCTGAACTCCCGCATGCAGCAGGCACTGGAAATGAGCACAGCTGCTCTAACACTAACCATTTCAAACACATATATGTATGTGCCTACTCACATAAACATATGTGTACATGTATAAACATATGTATACAGAGACAATACCTCTCACTGAAAAGGATTTTTTCATAAGAAAGAGTTCCCAGAACCTATGGAAACATGCTCATATACACAGGATCACTGTCATCTACAAAACAAATGGCCATGGACCACAGAAATACAATAAAAAAGTGTCATGCAACTTTTGTTTTACAACTTCCCCCTTACATAAAAGTGCGATATTGAAAATAAATAAATATATTGCATTTTCCTATATTCATAGCGTCAAGATGCAACTACCAAATGCTATTCAGAGACTGCATGCTTTGGGGAGCTCCAATTGCAGAATAAAATACAAATCTTCATACTCTCTGAATTCACAGCTTTGTTTTGGCTAAACCTTCTAGATAGAACAGTCAGTTCCTGAATGAGTTCACTTTAGAAAACAATAAGGTATGGGATTTCAATGTGAAAAATAAATTATTTCAGGTTATTGGTGTGCCTTTCTTCTCTACAAACGGAAACCACCACGTGACTCATATAACTTGTTCTGCGTGTCCACGAAGAGCTAGAATAAGCAAGTGACAATATGTACTGGTGCTGCTCACGGCGAGAAACTACTCAACTCAAAGAAATGGATAGAAGAGTCCCATAAATACCTGAAACAACAAGAGAAACCTATGTATGAACACAGATGAGTCCCCAGTGGTGTATTACAGCGTGACAGAAGACCAGTGAGCTGGTCATACATGGGGAAGCTATTGCTGATGACTACGTTAATAGCGCTCGGTGCTTTCCACCTGTCATCTCCTCGTAATTTATCGCATCCCTCACCCCGCGCTCCAGCCATCGACCTCTGATGTCAAACATACGTGACAAACTGAGGCCGGCTCCCCCTGTCTACCTATTTAGAAGGTATTCCTCGCTCTAGGCGATACTGTGACCCCCTCCTCAGGCCGAGGGTCTGCCATGATCCAGGGCTGCCCGACCTCCGCGGCGCCAGAGCTGGACCCCATGGCAATTCCCCCCTCCCCAGTATTCCCCGTCCGGGCCAGCCGCCGCCGCCGCAGCGCGGGGCAGCCGCGGCACTTCCGCGGCGGCGAAGAGGGAGCGGTCCCGGGAGAGGCCAGGCTGCTCCTGGGGCCAGAGGACTGGTCCCGCATGGTGCCGTGGACGATGCTCTGGAGACCTAAGAGGTTACTGGGCGAAGGCGGTGGTGCTAGGGTAGGGGGAGAGGAGTTGGGGAAGAGGCGGGGAAGTGCCAGGATGTGTGTGCTCCTCATGCCCGCTGCCACCGCAGAACCGGGCCCCTACCTCGCCCGCGGGCCCGCACGATTCCCTTCTTCTGCAGGACGAAGGTGGAGCCGTTCACCAGGCTGGAGACCACGGCCACGCTCAAGCCCAGCGACACGGCGGCGGGGCCGGGGCTCTGCGCTGCCCCCTCGCCCGCTGCCGCACCGACCGCCATCCGCATCGCACCGCGAAAAGCTGCTGGCACGGCGGCTGCCCCGGGCCCAGCGCACCCGGCAGCAGCTCTGCGCTGGGACCCGCCCTGCGCTGCGCCGCGCCGCGCTGCGCGACCCGCCCCACCGGGGGCGGCTCCGGGCGGGCACGGACGGCAACCGCGGCTCCTGGCGCCTGTCCTGCGAGGGGACGGCAGCAGGGTGACGTCATCGCAGTGGCATTTCACACACACATCTCCCTCCTCCCCCCTCCCCCCCTCCCCAGCCAACCGCCGGTTTAACATCAAGGCTTTGTGTTAGGCTTCCCCGCGCTAGCACCGCGCGGGGAGAGGCGGCAGCGGGCAGAGCTGCAGTGCCGGCCCCAGTGCCGCTGCTAGCGGCTTGCAGCTTGCAGCATCTTAGGGATTAGATGGGGGGGGGTCCCAGATTGAGGAATAGGGAGAAGCTGCGGTCCCTGCGGGAGAGGGAGCTGCGAGCGTCCGTGGGGGCTGATGAAAGGACGTGCATGCGGGATGGGGGCAGAGCACAGGGATTCAGCAGAATAGAGGGTTGCGAGATTTGTGGAGGGACGAGTTCTGCAGAAGGACAGAGAAAGCCCCGCCGGGCCAGAGCAGCTGGTGTGGGCGCAGCATTGTTTCCGGCACTCTGGATTTCCCGTGGGCTTTTTAAAACTAATGTCGGTGGCCTAGCCCGGCTGAGATCGCGGCGCTTTGCAGTGGCAGGGCAAGAACGAGTCACAGGCCGCCGCTACAGCCCCCACCCGCGACCCGGAGCTGCCGCTCGACCCGGCTCACCGGCGGAGTCAGTGTGCCCGACAGACCTGAAAATCAGCAAGGGCTACAGACTGGGAAAGCTCGGGCACTGCCAGGGGTCGTGCACGTTGCCTGAAACTTGTGGGATATTCACTATCCCTTCGGTTTCATCTACACTTATTTCCAGGAAAAAATAACTCTTCCTAGTGGCATGGAACAAGGTCTGCTACTTAAATTCATGACTTTTTTGGCCTCTCTCACCTGCTGTTCAGCAACTTCTAGGTTCTAGGAGGGCAGAACATAAATTGTACTGCCACCGTGGAGAGAGCTGCAGGTCCCTCTGGTAGCGATACCCCTGGGATGTTTTGTGGTCATGGATCTCTCTTTGAGAGAATTTAGCCTGTGAAAGTATGAAGTGCTGAGCTGAAAACAGTCTTCGTGCTAGGCAAAAATGTTCTGTAGTATGCATTTCATTGAAGTTCATACCATTTTCAGACGTGTGTTGAAATAATCCATAAATGGATTACTGTGGCACTATCCATCAAAGGAAATGGCTGGAGAGCAGCCCTGAGGAAAAGGACCTTGGGGTTTGGGTTGATGAAAAGCTCAAAATGAGCCTGCAGTGTGCGCATGCAGCCCAGACAGCAACCGAGTCCTGGGCTGCATCAAGAGCAGCGTGGCCAGCAGGGCAAGGGAGGTGATTCTGCCCCTTTACTCTGCTCTCGTCAGACCCCATCTGGAGTACTGTGTGCAGTTCTGGAGCCCCCAGCACAGGAAGGACATGGAAGTGTTGGAGCGGGTCCAGAGGAGGGCCACAAAGATGATCAGAGGGCTGGAGCAGCTCTGCTATGAGGACAGGCTGAGAGAATTGTGGCTTTTTAGCCTGGAGAAGAGAAGGCTTCAAGGACACCTTATAGTAGCCTTCCAGTATCTGAAGGGGGCCTACAGGAAGGCTGGAGAGGGACTATTTATAAGATCTTGCAATGACAGGACAAGGGGCAATGGGTTTAAACTGGAAGAGGGAAGATTTAGACTAGATGTTAGGAGAAAGTTCTTTCTAGTGAGGGTGGTGAGGCACTGGAACAGGTTGCCCAGGGAAGTTGTGGCTGCTCCCTCCCTGGAGCAGCCTCCAGGGAGGCTGGAGCAGCCTGAACCACCTCCCTGGAAGTGTTCAAGGCCAGGCTGGATGAGGCCTTGAGTCACCTGTGCTAGTGGGAGGTGTCCCTGCCTATGGCAGGGGGTTGGAACTAGATGATCCTTGAGGTCTCCTTCCAACCTTACCATTCTATGATTCTATGAAATGGAATATTGTATCTTGGCTTGGTGTAAATTAAAAGTGGACATTTTTGTAGTTCGTAACTATTTGGCACACTTCTTAGCATAAATGTAGCATTCTCAGGAAAAATGAGTTTAGAGAAGAGAAAATGTTTCAGAATGTTTCTCTTGATGGCATATTTCTCATTTTGCCTACACTTGAGGCAGCTGTTCTAGGAAGGCATAGGGAGGCTGCAGTATGCTTTTGTTATGGTTTAACAGCAAGAAGATATATACTTATTGCAGTGTTGTCTGTATATTCACCTAGGCTGCTTCTTCAGGTCATTGTATAAATATTTAATGATATGGAAGAGAGGATTCATCCTTATGAGACTCACAAGACCTTTAAAATGAGAACATAGGAGGTGGAAGAACAGTTATCCATAGCAACCCTTGGAAACTATAAAGATAGAGGTGAAGAGAAATACAGGCTAATTATAAATACTCATTTCTGATCTATATAGAGCCTAGTAACATGTACAGTGAAATTTATTACAGGACATAATTTATGCTTGCACAGTGGAAAAATAATATGTATTGAACAGCCTTTGCATCTAATTATCAGAGATGTCTAAACAAAGGTCAGACCTGGCGTGGCTGATTCAAGATAAAAACAAGTACCAGAGATTCCAGAAAACACTTTATTTCTCTCTAGACATGTCTTTTAATGTCCTAATTGTAAAACTTACTTATGCCTTTCTCAAGTACATATATGGATAGGTAATCTTAAATATACTTCATCTGCCTTAGTCAGTTACTGTTACACTTGCCATATAGTAGTTGTAGTGTTCTTAAGTATTAGTCATAGACTAATAAGTACAGTGATGATAAATTTGTAAAAATCTTGAAAAACCCAGCCTGACTTCCCTAATGTCTTGTGACTGGATTAAAAAAACCCAAAAAACCAAACCATGCTCCCCCCAAAAAAACCCAGCACCCTAAACCAAACAACCCCCCAAACCCCCCCAAAACAAAACAAAAAAACCCAAAACCCCAAACACACCCCCCAAAACAAAACCAAACAAAAAAACTCCCTGCATTATCTATTTTTCCAAACTAGACCAAAGCATAAAAGTACTTCAAAGATAACATCTGTTATCATAACTTGAATGGAAATTATATGGCCTTTCTTAAACCATCACATATATACAGCTTATAAACTTGTAACATGCATCTAGGCTTCTAAGAATTGACTTTCTTTGTAAGAGCATCATTCCTTCTGTCAGAGTTGCATCATCATTTTATAGTACTGCAAAACAACATAGTTTGGCTTATAGGTTGCAATACTGCAATATTACGGCTGTCACTGTGCTCTGATGTCTTATGAACACACAAATTGCATAGGAGGAACCTTAGATTTATGTGTCATTTTCTCCAGCAAACTCTGCTCCTCTCTATCCAGCTCCAATCTAAACACTCTGTACTTCTAGTCCCACGCCTGTTGGCCACTTACTGCTTAATTCAGGCAATATGTGAGACCTGGTATAAAAAGTGTACAGGTTACTTTACCAAAGTAGCTAGCTCTGCTCTGGTAGACTATGGGTGTTCAGAATCAGTCAAGAGGTAGAAGCATTATTTAATAGGTTTATGTAGGGTTTCTACCCAGAGGAAAAGTTGACTGATTGAGATCTCTTGGAAACAAGTAAGCAAAATTGGCAGAGGTTCCTTTTTTTTTTTTTTAATTTTACAGAGGTTCCATTTAAATTTTTTTTTTTTTCAGGGGTGATAGACCTTTTTGGTTAGGATGTGTTTTTTCCTGTTCTGAAGGAGAATAAAAATGCTTGTGTCTGATCTAAAGTATTGTTTCCTCTGTAATGGTTCGGATTCAACTGTTATGTTTGGTTTATGTACAGAAAATAAAAAATGGAGGTTTTGTTAAAGCAGTTGTTATGAGTGCTTTAGCTGGGCTAGAAGGAAGTCATACCATTCTGTATCTGACACAGAATGAGAACACAATGGCTGTGTCCAGAAGATAATCTGAAGCTTGTTATAAAGTAGCTGGGAGGGAAGGATGAAAGTTTACCAACTGCTACATTAGACCCTGAGGCAACGGCGGTAATTCTGCTTGGTAAATGTACTCTAAAGATCTACTTTGCCAGCAACTGAAGCAGTAGAAACTTAAGACTGCAAAGAAAACAGCAAGAAGACAGTGGAAATCCTTGCTAGTTTTTCCAGATCTTGCAAACCAGTGACCACAGTAACAGTTGTTATGTGAAGAGTTGCATAATGATCCACTGAACCTAGGCCTGAAGATTACCTATAAATGCTTTCTAAGGAGTCTTGACCAGTTGCCTGGAGTACAAAAGTGGCCTTGGTTTAAGGGAGCCATCACTGGTATGAGTGGGTCTTGCTTTTGGCAGGGAAGTAACCTGAATCTTGGTTGTAATCCAGCCTTCGATTTGCTGTGGGTATCTATACCTGTGGATGGAAGAAACATTCTATAAAATTAAAAAAATTAAAATGTTCCCTATCCCAGAATACTATTTTTCAGTGTCCATGTACAACACTCCCACATTGAAAGATAACCATAACAACTGCATTGATCTCACAAATGTTCAGCTTCCTGTTTTGCTTATAATGTTTCTTGTGTAGTTGAACAGGGGCAAAGATTTGGTGGTTACCAGACTATGGAATTCAATAAAAAGCAGATTGCTGGTTTTATTAGGAAATTTGATCTTTAGAAACCTGAAAGATACTTCTGTCTGTGATTTCATGAGACTGAACAAATGGATCCTGTTAGCTTTTTAGCTCTTTACTCCATTGATAGGGACTTAGTTGAGCTGGACAAGAGAAGATACTGTAGAACCTTTGGGTCTGCATTTGGGGTTTTAAAGTCTACAGTGGTCTTTGTGAAATGAAATTTTGGCATTGAGTTCTACTGCCCTGTAGGTAGTGGCCACGAGACTCTTGAAACCATCTTCTGGAGATGGAAGTAGAGAAAATCAAGCTCAGCCTTGATGTCTGAATTTGAATCTCTGGAACTGCAACAAAATGCTCTCTTATATCCTGTCTGCAACATGAAATGTCACATGAGTTTCTGTAGTCTCTATCCTATGAGTTACAAGAAGAAAGGCAGCCCTTGGGGTGCACCAGCTGTCTTCCAGGGAGAACAACAGGCTGCAAATCAGCACAATCTAGTGCAGTCTTGATTGGAAAAGGGAGGGGAATTTAGATATCCTTTGTTAAAAAATCTGAGGCTTATGCAGCGGAGCTTATTAACAATACACAATTCTTAAAAGTCTGGTCTAAATGAGTAATAAAGGGTTGCTGCCCATGGAGAGCAAATTCTCTGCTGAATGACAGCAGCCACATATAATTCCGGAGCCTTGGAGAACTTCAGCATCCTTCCTGAATAGGTGGTGCAAGACTAATGTTAAGTTATTGACACAGAAAGCATGTACTGCATACAGATCACACTCTTTCTGATCTCCTGTGAGGTAACCAGATCTCTTCAGAGAGAATCTGTCCTGCAGGCAGCAGGCAGGAGCTAGACGGCTAGTTCTGATGTATATTTGTGATCATTCTGTGGAGAACCCATGTTAATTAACATGTCTACTCACATTTGCTGCACAGAAATAACTTCCAGATCCTCAGTGACTAGGGCATACAGGAAACCCCACAGATTTTCCAATTAATCTTGTAGCAGATGATACAGTCCACCTACATTAATTGCAAACTCTGACCAGGGCATACTTGTCTATGCTGATTTCCCTCATGTCTTAATTCGATGTATATAGCTCTTTGTTTTCATAAATTTGAAGGGTGGTGAAAGGCTAGCACATGCTATTATTTTAGCATGAGCCTTTGTAACATGTCTTCCAATGAAGGTACAATCATTACACACATCTTTAAAAAAAAGAAAAAAGCAGGCTCTATCACAGTCTTTCATGCAAAGAATTTGCTGTTGTTCCCATATCTTGGCTGTTACTTAGCCATATTAATATTCTGCTTGAGCTAAAGGGAGTTATGGACCATATTTCAGACTTCTAGATGATGTTAGTATGTCATTGTAAGGTTTGACAATGGTTGCCTACATCGCTTCATAACCTGCATAGTGAACTAGTGCATAGCAATCATTTAATCACCTGTCGTAGTGGTATCTTCCTGTTAAACTGGTCAGATGCTGAGTTCAATGAGTGAGGACCAAGTTTTAGGGTATACCATGGAGATTTGGACAATTATATTCTCAAGTGAAGAACATCAGAGGCACTCCTACTAGTGAAGTAAACTCTCTCATACCGCTGTATAATTCCAACTGTATATATGGATTTTCTACAACATTATTTCTCAGAAAACCATCTTTTCTAGCATACAGAGAATATAGCAGTCAGCTGCCTGCTCAGAGGTCTCTCTTATTTTCACACAGGTGCTTTTGGATGAGGTTTCAAGGCAATATTGTTGGAAGACCATGATTTTTTTGTCATCGCATGAAACAATCATTATGAGAATAGTCCACGTTTAGTTACTTACCTTATGAACCTTCAATTTCAACTGAACATGTATTTGCAAACTGTAAGCCACTGAGCTCCTGGGACCCAGTTATTCAGTTCTAGGTGTTTACAATATGCCACTATCCTAATAATATGTTCTGTCTACCGAATATGTACCTCACATGTCCAACTTCATTTAAGATTTCCACTGAGGACACAAAGAAGCAGCCTGCCTGCTCCAGGAGAACAGTATTGAGAAGCTAGGGTTGCCTGCTAATGGGCTTAAATAGGGTCCTAGCAGGAGAAATGGTGATGAGCTGAATCAAGGCTGATCCAAACCATTTCTGGGGAGAATTTAACAGACAGTGCATGGCAGAAGGAAGCTTTCCTTTAATTTCCTCTGCCCTGAATCAAAGCAGCTGCAGAGACAGCTACTTTAGTATTACAGGATCACAGAATGGTAGGGATTGCAAGGCACCTCTAGAAATCATTTAGTCCAACCCTCTTGCTAAATGTGGTTTGCCTAGAGCTGGCTGCACAGGAACATGTCCAGGCAGATTTTGAAAATTTCCAGAGAAGGAGATTCCACAGCCTCTCTGGGCAGCCTGTTCCAGTACTCCATCACCCTCAAAGCAAATAAGTCCTCCCTCATGTTCCAATAGACCCTCCTGTGTTCTGGTTTGTGGCCATTGCCCCTTGTCCTATTGCTGGGCACCACTGGATATCATCCGGCCCCATCCTCTTGAAACCTGCCATTGAGATATTTATAACAGAGATTAAATCCCTTCTCAGTCTTCTCTTTTCCAGGCTGAACAGCCTCAGACCTCTCAGCTTCTCATAGGAGAGATGCTCCAGTCCCCACAGCATCTTCTAGCCCTCAGTTGGACTCTATCCATTAGTTCCTTGTCTCTCTTGAACTGGGGAGCCCAGAATTTGATACAATACTGCAGATGTGACCTAGCTCAGGCAGAGTAAGAGGGGAGGACAACGTCCCTCAACTTGCTGGTCACACTGTCCTTAATGCACTACTAAGTATTTCGTATTTATAGTACTTAATGTTTAATATTTAAGCCTAAGGCTAATACTTAAAAGAGAGCTGATTCGACAGTTGTAATGAAAGGCAGCAATGGTATTTACTCATCTAAGCTGAAAGAAACCAATTAACATAAGGTTAGTCTCTCTGTGCTTGACAGATGCTTAGTGTTATTTCACAGTCATTGCAGGTGCTGATCTGCACCTTTTAATAAGACAAAGCTATATTTATACTAAATGTAACATTAAGATCTTAGGCAATGTCAGAAAGGCATTGTCATCCTCTACAGAAATTCATTCATCATCTCAAAATCCTGGCAATGTCTACACTGAAAAGTCATTACTCATAGTAGTTAAAGTGGCTGTTATGTGATAGGTCAGTATTAATGTCCTATTATATGTCATGGATCCTAACATAAAGTGCATTTTAGTGATGCCTAAAATGCTTGGGTTGAATTTGGTATGACTTCATGGAAAGCAGCAGGAATGCTTACTGATTTAGGTGAAATTGGAAGTCATGTTTCTGGTATTTAGCAGATGAGGTACCATGGATGTGTGACAATCATTAGACTGAATTACTGAGTTTCTTTGTATTCACTGAGTTTCCTCACATTTCAGCTATCCTGTGTATGCATTTCAGGTCTCGAGGACATACATCTGCCTTAAAGATTTCATTTGATTTGTCTACTCCACAAATACTTACTTGAAAAGAGTTAGTCCCTCTTAGAGTTCTACTGCTAGTTGGCACAGCATTGTGTTTACCCTGGATATGTGAAGACCATGATTACTGGTGCCTTGTCAACAACAGACTTGAGCACAAAAGGTGCTAGGGTTTCTACATAAAAATGAGATGCAGAAACAGGAATCTCTGTCATTAACTGTCAATAACTTTTAAGTGCCTAAAAATATTTACTGGCTTTATGAGGTGCCCAGCAAATATTGTACATAGTGTCAACCCTCAGGGCAAGTCTTCCTATGTACAGACTGTAGAGACGAAGTGGTCTGTCATGTACATCACACTAGCTCTAGTATTAATGACTGAATATTTCAGTGATGATTTTAATGATTTGCTGAAATGAGATCTTCAGGTTGAAGGTCATGAACTACTGTAACAAAGAATAGTGTCTCAGGTCTAATGTTCTAATCTTAAACTCAATGAAATTATGAGGTTCCTTAGTCAAATAGATGTGAGTTAAAATAAGAAAGAGAACAAACCAACAATTTTTAAAAAGAATCCGTGAACAAAAGAGTATTTTAAAATCTTTTGTCTCAAGACATCTTTCTTTCAAATGAGGATGACTGCATAAGAGCACTGTGAAAGATAATTGCTACTTCAGCAATAGAACAGCAGGAATGCCTGAAGCAACTTCCTCTATGTGATTTGGCCAGTAGCTGAAACAGAATAATTCTCTACCTTAATGTTTCTTTTGGACCAGCTGACTTCAGTTTTGCCAACCCCCAAAATTAGTATTTGGGAGACTTCCCTCTTTTGGCCTTTAAATAAATCATTATTTTGTCTATTTAGGTTTTTCATTTGTTCATTTGTGTTTCTTTTTCCTCTTTTAACAACTTCTGCCCCATTCTGAGGTCAGGGACAATAACAGGGACAGCAACATCCGCTAGATGTAAGCAGGGAAGGCTTTCAATTATCATTTACAAAGTTCCCTCTCCTCAAAAAGCAAGCTGGATTTTGAGACATTAATCAGATGTGTAGGGAGAAGGAAATGCCAGCTGAAGTATCAAGTAGGAAAATGGACTGCACTGCATCCAGGACTATTACCTAGCATAGGAAAAAGACACATCTTGGGTAGAAGCTGGTTCTTTCTGCAGGTCTCTGTATTCATACCAATTCTTCCTGCTGTAGGTATGGCTGAGGAGCACTGTGCATATAAGCTATCCTGCACAAGTCATGGAGGGCCAAGTGTTAGCCCATTCTTCCTTCTGCCTTTGCAATGAGAATGTGGCCAAGTGGTTGCTGACAATATAGCAGGATCTTAAAGAGTTCTTCACTTCTGAGCCTGGATACCTACTGTAAGACACAAACTCTTAACAAATTATCTAAATAATGAGAAAAACAGTAGCAGCAGAAACAAAGTCATGGCTTGCCTTGCTGCTAGAAGTCAAGCTACCACCATGCAGTAGCTGGAGGAAATGATCACCGTATTGAGGCAAAGTAGATGACATTTTTTTCTATCAAGTAGAAAACCAGCCTGCTATTTGCAGTAATGCTTAAAAAAATACATGCAAACACTTTCTCATCTGATCTGTGAAATTATGCATTACAGCTAGCCTCTGAGGTTCGTACCAAGTTCTCAATATTTATGGTTATTATGTACATGGATCAGCTAACAGCAGTGTGCTGAGCAGGAAGTGGCACACCTAAATGCTACCTGAGTATCTGGGCTGTGAGCCTTCTTTTCCACCAGTTTGCTAATGTTTAGGCATCTTCTTCTGTACACAGAGGAAGCAGCAATATACCCAGGTTTTGAGTACACAGCAATTATTCATTGGTGAAAGCACACAGAATATAGCTAGGTCTAACATGTCTAGCATGCAAGACTCAGCACTCAAGGGCACATGTACTCCTTGGCCACATAGTTGTCAGTCACATGGGAAAATATCAGTTGTTGTTGCTCCTTGGAGCAAGCTAATCCTCTGTCTTGCCGAATTGTTGTCTTCTAACTACCTTCTGCATTTTTTCTGTTTTCTAACTTTCACATTAGCAGTTTTCTCTTGAGGCCTTCAGTTAATAACTGAGTCAACAATTTCACTTCTTTGTTTTTGTGTGTGCTTTTCTGATCTTGCCTGTCTCTCTAGCTGCCTGACAACAATTTTCTTCAATAAAGTCATATGTCTTAATGAAATATTTGGACTTTGGGCTGAGGGGTACTGTTTATGATCTTTAGAGAGGACATGGTGTTTTAGCACAGCTATTCTCAAACTGATGTTGCTCCATTAGGGACCTAGGGAATACATCTAGTGAGGGAAGGTGGCCTGTCCCTGGGAAGCTGCTGAGAGGTAAGTACTGGAGGGAGTAAAGCAAGAAAATGGCGTGGGAACAGAGCCAGGAGATGAAGTGCTTTAAATCACAGACAGACAGCACCAGGAATGTGTCTGAAGCAATTTGTGGATTTTGAGAGCTGTTGGGAAAAGCCACCTTCTCCTATTGTCTCTTGTCCTTGTGGCCCTGCTGAGGGATACTGGCTTGGCTCTGTGGCTTGCAGCAGTTACAAACTTCCCCTGCTTCCATTCTCAGCCTAGCTGTCAGGAGGTCCTTCACCCCCTTCTCCCTCTGCTGCCTTCTTGCCACATCCCCAGCTGCACTCTAGCCAGCACTCTCCCTGCACTCATGCAAGCCAAAAGCAACTCTTATGAGGGAAAGGCAACAAAAAACCAGAATGTACTTATGGTGTGGGGGATGTAGAAAAGCAATCTGAGGACTGCTGGTTTGGTGCATCTTCTCCCACGCTGCTGAGGAGGAAGCAGCACTTCTCTGCATCTCCAAATAGCACAACAGCATTTGAATGCCCAAATGGCACTGTGTGCATAGATGACAGGGGTTTCTCCTTTGTTGCAGGAAACATCTCTGTAGAGGCTTAGTCATGCTAGGACCTGGCTAAGTCCACCTAGGGGATCAGCTAGGGAACCCATGGGGACAGATGGCACTCTGAAATGAATGCAGGTAGCATACATACCTCTTCTCTGGCACTTCAGGACAGTTTTCCGGCCAGTCAGTTCTGCCTAGATGTGGCTTAGGTGTAAATATTTCAGTGTATTGTCATTGATAAACTCCCACTGTCCTTTGGGATGCTGCTCAGAGGTGTTCCTTCTATCTGAGTGAGGCTTAGGTCTGTCTCTTGTCATTCAATGACAAGAACACAATCTGCGTAATTCATACAAAACCTAACAGCTGAAAAAATTGTGATTCTGGCTGTGGGTTTTTACTTGTTATTTGGGTGTTCACAGAGTTCCTTTTCTACTCTTAAGTGTTTGGTTTTGATTTTTGTTTGTTTGTTTCAGACTTCAGACTCCTCTTCTAAGGATTTTCTGGTTGTTTACTTATTTTCCAATTATGGTATTTTTGAGTGAATGAAACATTGTGATGGGAAATCAAGATAGGTTATTGAACTTTTCCACAATAGTAATCATTAACCTTGATGCTGTACCTATATGCTAGAATTAAATGAGGAAAATTCTTGCTGTGAAACTTCCCCCCCCCACACTATAAGAAAAACTGAACCAGCAACTTAACTGTAGCATGTGCAATTTTATAGTTAGTTTGAAAATCTGGCTACTTTAGACAGCTTAAATACAAAATATACTTAAAATGATAGCTCAGACAAGAAATGCCCAAGTTCAGCCTTTCTACGTGTCCAGGTTTCGGTTAGACAGACTCTCAGGAAAGCCACGGGCTGCAGGCTGTTAGCAGCTCTGAGTCAGCCAGGACAGCTGACATTAGTTGGCTGCAGGTGTATCCCATACCATGAGCATCACGCTCAGTTTGAGAAGTGTGGAGCCTTCCACTAATGTCTCCCGCATGAGGCTTCCTGCTCACACTGCTCTTCCTGCTCTTGAGGATTGCTAGGTATTGCAACTGCTGAACTTGCTGGGGTGACTTTCTATATGACTTGTATTTATGTTGGTAATAGTTTGGCTATTTAATTAAATCTGGTTTTATTTCAGTCTGTGACTCTTATCTCCTTTTTCTGATTTTCTTTTTCTTCCAAGGAGGGATCATCAAGTGGTAGAGTAACTGCTACAGTTCAGCCCCAGATACTGGCTAAGTGTAAACACTATGAGATTTCAGTATGGTCCTTTAGTGAAAGTATATGCTGATACAGCCATATTGTATCATAAAGCTGTGAATTACTGTACATGTACTAGAAGTGTAATAAGTTAGCACATGGTAAATGGGTTAACCTTTCTGTTTCCCCCAACATGGAATTGAGAGAAAGTAACACAAAAGAGCTCTGGATCAAGATAAAGAGTTAAGAGTTTAAATATAAAATAAGGTAACAGACTCATAATGCACAATTACCTTAGTTTAGCCTGCCTGCAGGAAAAGTGCAGTGAAAAGCAGGAAGGTTTATGAAAACCCAAACCAGTGTGCTACCCAACTCCCACCTGTATTGCCACCATCCAGTGGAAAAGAGCAAACACCCAAATCTGGAATCAAATCCTGTTTCAGTTGCTGCTTTTAATGTTACAATGTAAACCCCATCATACTTTGCTCTAGACCACACTTTCATTTTGAAGCTGGCGTGAGGCAGGGTGATTTTGAAGAACAGCAGCAAATTTAAGTTCAATCCATGCCTTTCTTTTGTTAAAGGTTCACCTTTTGTGTAAGATGCTGCCTCAGTATCTGCTTTTCAGTACCTAAGCACACTATGAAGGGACAAGGAAATGGGCACAAGCTGCACTGTCAGCATAGGAAGGAGTGAGAGCCTTGCTGTTTGGTTAAGTTTCAATGGAGCATAAAGACAGAAGGTGAAAGGGCAATGAAATGGTTGATAGCTGACTTGGCAATGGTAAGGGAAGGAAAGTATTCTGAGCGGGAGAAAAGATGATTAGATTGGCAAATGCAAAAGATGTGATAGTCAAAACCAGCAAGAAAACGCATGGGTTAGCTGTGGCAACAAGATGGGGTAATTCTGAGGAAATTGTGTGCCATCTGAGGATGGTAGAATTTGTGCTTAACAGAAAAGGTGTTACAGGGCATAGTTTGACCACTGTAATGAACAAAGTGAAATTTTTGTTTCAAAATTAAAGATTTTGTCAGGTACAAAATTGACACAACACAATGTCACCAAACCACTGCACAAAATTTCATAGTATGGAGCAACTTTAGTTTTAAAGCTCATGGCACTCTGATTCTCATATTTTGCATTTCAGATAACTAATACACAGTGCCTCCTTTGTTACCTTTTCTTAAAAGTGAGGTAAGCAGTTTACATTTTAATGTCTAAAATGGACTGAGAAGCTAACCAGGTATGAAATGACAGCATAGGAAACTGTTACATGCACTTTAGGTAAATCATCACTTCAGCAAAACTGACAAACAGTTACTAGCTTCAGATTTAGTTGTTGCTGGATGCCGGTCTGTGCCAATGATTCCAAGACATCTAAACTTACTATCAGCTTAGTTGGCTATGTATTTAAGCTTAGCTAGTGGAACTGGGATGACTTTCTCCATCTCTGTGCTGTATCTTTCTCTAACAGCACTGACATGCTTGGGAAGAATGGAGTACAATGATGTTATTGTAAGCCTTTCCCTTTGAAAAAGGGTGATCAGAGTTTTCATCTGATGCTCCCACTATGAAAAAATGATTAGCAGTGTAAATTTTGTGTAACATTCTTTTTTTTCAGCACCCTTTGTTGCTCGCTGTGCACTTTCCTCCCACAACGTGGAGCTCTCTCACCAGGGAAATGGGAGGATGGGCTGGTAGATCCTGAACTTGCACCGAAGTTCAGGATTGCTTAATTCCATCTTTTGGAGGGAAGGATGGTTATTAAAGAGGAGAGCGTCAGTGCTATATGTAGCACCTTGTTCTAATGCCTTAAATTATTATCATTTTAGTTAGTGAAGGAAATCTAATGCTTAAAATAAACAATCAGTTGCAAACCATCAGGCAAATCCTCCCAGCTCTCAATTCCTGGGTCCCCTTTCCTTCCTTGTCCAGCCCTGAACTGGATTTTTATAACTTACGGGTCACTCAAGGGCAAGATATTGGAAATCTCAGAACCTCAAATACATGGGCATCTTTTGTGAAATAGGCAAAAAAAAAAAACCTACAACAAAAAAAAACAGGTTCTTGAGTGTATATCTGAGAGGAACACTTCATATTACTTTCAGAGATAACTTCAGTTAAAGTCCTCTGGAATTAAGACAAAGGCTTATCCCAAGCCCTGGCAAATCTCAGTTATAAGCCATTTCAGAACAGCTTACTTAGGCCAGTGGTCCTCTCCGTAGTACATGATTTACTTTTTAGATTGATTACAACAGCTTATAGGTTTTCTTCATTATGAAAAAAAGTGTCTGAAAGATTTTGGCTGTTACACGTGTCCTTACTCTTGTGCTACATGTCCAAGAGGAAGAACACTAGTATGAGTATGAAGCTGTATCCTCATGACAGAATTATTTTTAATTTGCCTATGCCTCATAGGAATATTGCATGCTGTATACCTAATAAAAAGTCTTGTCGGTGGGCAGCAGGGAGAAAAGCTGCCTGTTTGCCTCATCCCTTGCTGTTGAGCTTTGATCATGCTGCACCTTGTGGCATGGAAGCAGAAGGTAACATATTTCTTGTGGAAGGATCAGAAGAACAGACCTGCTGCCAAAGTGGGGGAAATGGGAGTCAGCAAGAGGAGAACGTATGAAGTGAGAGAAAACCTGGTTGAAACAGGGAGCCTGTCTCTGCAGAAGTCATGGAAAAGTTTCCATATAGTCTGGATCCTCGTATGCCTGGTTTGTACACAAAAGGATTGTGTGGTGACTTTAGACTTTAGAGAAATGAGGAGGACCCCATGGTTCAGAGAATAAGTTTGTTTTTTCAAGTCTTTTTAATGTGGTTCACCCAGTAGATCCAAGGCTGGATGATCTTGCTACACTACAACACACAAGATTCACACAGAAGCCCTTTCACATGTTTACTTCAGGAGGAAGTGAGGAAGGGGGAAAATCTGCAGTTCTCTTGGCTGATTTATGGTCCTTTGAGCCATAGAGGAAGGTGTGGCCTCCAGATGGATTGTGCAAGGTTCTAGAGCCATGACATTCAGCCATTCAGACAATTGTGTGAACACCAAAACAATGCTACTTTTACCTACCCTTTATTTTTTAAGGGGTACTGTTTATATGAGGATAGTGGAGCCTGCAAGTTATTTGAATTGCATGCAGACTAGGTCATCATAAGTTAGATATCTGATGTTCAAGTACCCTGCTAATGCATAATCAGTATGATTTATTCAAAGTATTTCTTATGCACTGGAAGTTGTAATTGGTGAAACTATACTACTGCAAATATCATTAAAGTTCAGATGGCACAAATTCCTAGATGCATCTCTGAGAAGGGAAGGTCTGAAGGGGACTAAAAATGTCAGGGATTTACTAAGCCTGCTGCCCCCTGTGACTCTGCTCTTTTTTAAGGTGAGGCAGGGTAGACTTGCTTTTAACTGGTGCTTTTGTGAGTAATCTTCAGGAAAACAGAAGAATATTCCTACCATTGTGTATAGGAGCTCTATAATGTGCAAGATGCTCATGGTCTAGTCTGCTAAAATAATCAGCTATGCAGTCTTGTTAAACAGTGTTCACTTCCATGTAACTTTGAATAATGGACTGTAGCCAAAAAAGCTTGATCTTAACTCAGTATGAATTCCTGTACTGAGAATTTAATTGTATGCAATATTACCGTGATGCTATTTCTGCCTTAAAATTTAACAGCAGACCTGAACTGTTACAGGCATCAGGCAGTGACAATCAAAATATATGTTCCTCTATGGTATTAACCTATGTGCAAATGTATGTGTAGCCTGTTATTTCTAAAGCCTAAGGAGAAAAGATTTAGGAAAGGAAGTGTTAAATGGGAATTCCTATTTGTCCAGGTTACCTTTTGGCCTTTCCTTGAAGATCAGCGTGCAGGCAGGAGACTAGAGGCTGAAGGCAGGCAGGTTTTAGATGACAATCATTCCCTCATTGCTCAAGAACTCTTTGCTGCTAGTGAATGTTGTAGTTGAATTCTCTTTGAGGGGACACTCGCTTGTTGAGCAGGATCTGAAAGAGCTTGACTTTTACTAAACAGCAGATGCTGCTGAGATTGGATATGCCTTTGAGTGGCCAGGTCTATCTATAGCAGGAGCTTAAAAACGGCACAGTAGCTGAGTCCATGATAGCACAGTGTGGAGTAACCATGCTGCCTATAAAGGCAGCCAGTTACAGCCCCAAATCCAGTTCCTGTGCAATTATTGTATGAGGAGACAACTTGGAAATGAGACTTAGCTGGCTTTGAGGCATTAAGTAAAAAGGGAGAAATGCTTGTATTTTTTTTTTTTGCCCTGTTTTTTCTCCCTCAGATTCCAGGTAGAAACAGAAGTTGACTTTTTCTAGAATAATTTGAAAAAAGACTGGAAAATGAGCTTGTTGTCTCTGAAAGGATGGAGGCCTTATCTAACAATAAGGCCAATCAATGCTAACAGAGACATTGGATCATTTGTTTTCCTGTTCACAGTGGTATCCTACATATAGATCAATAACTGTGTTTCTTGCCACAATCTCTAGTGTGCTGAAGTAGGTGCAGTAACTGCTTCTGAAAATGTCCTGCCTTGCAGCAACAAATGTAAAGTCAAGAGAATGAACTGTGAAGGAGAAATGCTCAGAGTGGCAGCTGTGATTGACATAGTGCTGTTCTCTTCTCTGCCCGTTCATAAAAGGCGAGGATAAAGTCTCTTAGCTTCCTCAGACCAAGAATAATGTATCTTCCTCTTCTGGGAAAAAAAGATTGGCCAGTTAGATCCAGAGTGGTTTTGGGGCAAAAGGTTGCTCCTAGTGAGACTTGCTAGAGGAGTCAGATTTTGAGCTTTTTTTGCCTTTCATACCAAATGTAGATTCAGCCATCTCTCAGTTGAGAGGTTCAAGATAGTTTTTGAAAGTAGCTAAGAATACATCATCTGCTACAAATATGATTTTTAGACTGTGGCTAACAAATGTTATGACAATGTTTAATGTGACTTTTGCAATTACAAATGGCTGTTCTTCTTTAACTCCTGAAGGCTGTTGCAGAAGTAGCTGTAGTCTGAGATCAGGAAAAGATGAACAACAGCTAGATTTAAATTCACAGTATCACAGTATAAGCAAGGTTGGAAGAGACCTCAAAGATCATCAAGTCCAACCCATTACCACAGACCTCAAGACTAGACCATGGCACCAAGTGCCACGTCCAAACGTGCCTTGAACACCTCCAGGGACGGTGACTCCACCACCTCCCTGGGCAGCCCATTCCAGTGG
>WBNM01020561.1:78819-98852 GCA_013399055.1 Ramphastos sulfuratus
GGCAC
This sequence comes from Ramphastos sulfuratus, assembly GCA_013399055.1. NCBI lineage: Eukaryota > Metazoa > Chordata > Aves > Piciformes > Ramphastidae > Ramphastos > Ramphastos sulfuratus. The sequence continues at coordinate 78,825 of WBNM01020561.1, forward strand.
CATTCACCACCACTCTCTGGGCTCGGCCCTCCAGCCAGTTCCTAACCCAGCACAGAGTGTTGCCATCCATGCCACGAGCTGACAGCTTAGCCAGCAGTTTGCTGTGGGGGACAGTGTCAAAGGCCTTGCTGAAGTCCAGGTAGACCACATCCACAGGCCTCCCCACATCCACCAGGCGAGTCACCTGATCATAGAAGGAGATCCAGACAGTGCCGAGCTCTCAAAACAGTCCCAAATGAATATGTATTTCTGAAAAGCATGATGGAGAAATAAAAGCAGGAGGACAAGATGGGATAGGACTTAATTTCCTTAGAGAGAGCTGATACTGGAATTGGTCCAGAAGTGTAGTTTAAAGAGGATGGAAGAAATAAATGTCTGAAATGTAAGTGTGTGGGTGTTTTGACAAAGTGGAAGAGATTCTGGAATGATGATGGGTGTGGTAAATAGGCAGCTTTTAACATGAACAAAAATGTAAAAAAAAAATCATTGTGCCTTAGTGCAAATCCATGTAGTATTGGGCAACAGATATAGATAACTCTATTCTGTCTCAATCCAGTATGTAAGGTACTTTTCTGCTATGCCATAAATGAGGGTCCAATGCACTAATGCACCATTTTTAATCTCTGGCTTGAAGAAGAAACTTCCAGTATCTCTTCACCATACTACATTAGTCATTTATTCTTGAGTAATAAATTCATAATATATGTAGGAAAGGGGGCACAGTCTTTGCAGTTTCCTACCCATAGCTTTTGAAGACTGTGTCCAAGCCCTGTGGTGTTAGCCTGTCAGTGGAGCAGACACGAGGTGTATAATGATTATCTGACATCATTGTTTCAGGCTTTGCATGTTCAGCACTTTGGGGCTGAAGACTTGGGCTCCAATTTTTCAACTTTGTAAAGTCTATATGAGCAGTTTCAGCCAAGAGCAGTGTATGTCTCATTGTGCTGAATGTCCTCTCCAGTGCTCCTCTAGCCTCATGATACCATCTTACTCTCTTTAAGGAGCCAAAGGATGTGGACTTAGGCTGTCTTCATGATCACCTTTCTGCAGACACTTCAGAATCACCAGGTCTAAGTAATTTCCCACAGATACTTAAGATTATCTCTGCATCTGGGAATACTGTGGAAATTAAAGATGACCTGTTAATGTTGGTCTGGCCATAGAGCATTTTATAGGTTAATTGAGTTTGTTGGATTGACATTGATCTTAGGCAAAGTGACAGAGGAAAAACTGATACACCATTATACTACAAAAGAGTTTAAATGGAAGATATTGATGTAAAGACATTTGGAAAGCTCCCTTGTTAAGCAAAACAAATCTTCATATTTGCGGAGAAGAGAAATATGATAAAGGTAATTGTATATATTTAGTAGACATTGCCTTCTTAAAACATTAGACTTTGTTCTGAGCAGAAGTTTAGTTTTGTACAGCATTAAGCAAGTAAATATCAGGTGAAATTGTCGGAGGGTAACTGATACCAAGATCTCAAATATACATAAATAGAGCCGTCATTGTGGAACTGCTAAATTGGCATGCTTCAGAGGTGCTCTGCACTATTCCCAGTAGTGAAGTTCTCAGATGACATAAGAACACGAAGAATTCCCCACTCTCATGCAGAGAAACCTGCACTGTCACATAATCTGGGTTTTGTCAAATCCAGCCAAATAACAAGAAAGGCAAATTACCAGATGCAGTAGGGAGGTGGGGAGCTGAGGATGAAGATGAACAGTACCCTCAAAAGCAGTTTGCTGTGAATGGGATTAGGGACATTTAGTGGACAAGTGCTTCAATATGCAATCTTGATACACCAAAACAAAGAGCACTTTGGAAGTGGGTTGTGATACAATAAGATCTCTGTATGATGTTTCGGTATGCTAGATACAGTCCAGAATATATAGCTCTGTTTTAAAAGCATGCTGAAAAGCTAGTGATGTAGAAAAGCTTGTAAGTTACTTAGGGCATAAAAGAATATGTCTGAGGGTGAACAACTGCAAGCACTTGCTTTACATCAATCAAAGAGCAACTTGATCAAAATATAATTCCTCCATTGTGGTAAGAGGGTATTGATGCCCTTCAGTTCAGTAGGGAAAAGCAGCAAGAATGACTAGCTAATAGTTAAAAATGAATGTTTTGTTGATTTTTGTTTAGTAGTGGTGATGACCTGCTAGAGCAAACTCCCAAGGGAAGAATGGAAGATCTTTCAGGCTGCACCAACAATGTGCTGCCCAGCAAATGAAGGGGAGCAAGATGTGACAGCAGGGGAGGTAGGGCCAGTGACCTCACTGACAGTACAATCTCATAGCAGGATGAGTGTAATCATCTGACAATCCAGTCTGAGATTAAATCTGAAAGTCAAGACAGCAAGCCAAGGTCTGGATCATTGCTACATGCTAGGCATGGTGGAGCTGCTGTGCAACTTGGGCAAAGCCCAAGGGCAAGAGTCTTTAAAAGGATCTCTTGAGAGAAGTGACCCACCATCAGTGCTTCTTATGGTTCTGATTCAAGGCTGGACAGCTGCACTACAGATCAGCCTGGAGCCCAAGTAGCCAAACTCCCAGCAGCTGGGACCAGATACACTACATCTCCACAGACCATCTCTAGGCTGGGTATATGTATATTTCATACATAATTATGCATATTTTATGCTATATTTTATACATATTTGATCCTGGAAGCCTTTTTTTTTTTTTTTTTAACAGATCATGCTATATGGACTGGATAATGTAATAAAGGTCTACAATTATAGGGCTGAGCAAGTCGAAAACATTGTGTTCATTTAAAATGTGGAAGATTTATACTGCAACAGCATGGAGCTGATCAGAAAACTTAGTGTAGAAGAGCCCTTGTGTCTGGCCAGCTTTTCTTGTTCACCTATCCTAGTTGGTATTAATTACAGCCACAGTTCCCTTTTTTTGGTCCTTAATTGCACTATTTAAATTAATATTGTGTTAGACTCTGCAGTGCTAGGCTTTTTTCTGATGCTAAGGCCAGTAGTTCATTGCCAGTTTTTGGTTTATGCTGCTCTTTCCCACTCCGCTGTTTTTAGTAGCTTTGTTCTCATGGACTACAGCACTCAAATCACATGATTCCACCTCCCAGTGTTCTGGCTGCTAGCATTTCAGGGCTGCTGTGAAACAAGCATTTCCCTTCTGTTTTTGCTGCAGAGAAATCCAGTGCCCCCAGAGCTTCTCCCACTGTGTGAATGAATGTGCAGCCCCTTAGAGGATGTGGCTTCACTCTTGGATAATGTTAATTTAGTCCATTAGGTGTACTCTAGCCTGTTGGGTTTTTACTCTTAATCAACTTGGCTGCAGAGAATCATAGGTGATTTGAGTTGGAAAGGACATTGTGCTGGTTTAAGGCTAATTGGAATATTTTAATAGAGAAAATTATGTTATAGGCTGTGAAAAGGAAACAATGGTGATGTCTGTTTCACTCATAGGCTTGCTGAGATGGATAAAACTAAGAACATAAACATTAGATAAGACAGTCATTGTCTCTGGGGCACAGCGTCTCGGTCTAGCAGCTTCTGGCTTCTCCTCTCTGCTGAGTAACCTCACTAATCACTTCTCTTCTAATTCCCCCTGGCCGATCCTCAAAAACTCACCTTGTGCATAAGGCAAACCTTGGGCTAAGGTGTAGGGGTGGGGAGGAGGTGGAAGGGTGGTTGGAAGCCCCTCCTGGGGTCTCTGATTTCTGGGAGGGGTGTTGTGTTTCTATATTACCTCTACCTTGTATATTTCTGTAAATATTCCTGTATATAGTGTATATATCTGCTTGTACATTGTGCTAAGCTGTAAATATAGCTTCATTCCTTAACTTCCAGCCGACTGAGTTCTAGTCTGGGTCATTTTACAAAGTGAGGGGGGCGGGTAACTCCCAAACCATCACAGACATTTAAAGGCCATCTAGTCCAACCCATCTGCAGTGAACAGAGACAGCAACTAGATCACGTTGCCCAGAACCCTAAGTTGGCCTTGAGTGTTTCCAGGGATGGGGCATCTGTGACCGCTCTGGACAATGCATTCCAGCATTTCACTACCCTCACATTGAGTTTAAAACCACTACTCCTTATCTCATTGCAACAGGCCCTGCTAAAACAAATTGTTTTCTTTACAGGTCTGCTTTAGGTATTCTCTTCAGGCTAAACCTAAACGCTCTCAGCCTTTCTTCATAAGAGAGATGCTCCTTCCCTTTGTTTTTGTTGCCCTCCTCTGGATCTGCTCTAACAAGACCATATCTTGTGCTGGATGCAGTGCTCCACATGGGGTCTGACCAGAGAGGAGTAGAAATGGGAATCGCATCCCTCTACCTACTGGTCACGGTGCTTTTGCTGCAGCCCAGGATATGGCTGACTGCCTGGGCTGCAAGTGCACATTGCCAGTTGATATCCAGCTTTTTATCCACTCAAGTTCTTCTCTGCAGGTCTACTCAATACCTTCATCTCCCAGCCTCTATGGATACCAGGATTGCCTCTGAACCAGGGCTTGTGCTAGTCCAGTCTGCCTTAAGTTACCTCAAAAGGCCTTGGATAGAAAGGCGAAAGTGGCCATTCCAGGAAACTTAAGTCTGTGATTCTTTTTGCATGTCTTATAAAAGAAAGACATTGAATCAGCCATTTGAATCAAGTTCTATCCACCACACTTCTTACCTGGTTGAATCTAAGGTATCCCTTTGAGACTAGAGTAGAAATATCCTAATTTCACCGTGATAAGAGATGTCTTGGGTATCCTAGAAATTAACAGGCCTTTTGCAATGTATATTTATTTAGTGCACTGTTTGGTGGTGGTTTATTTTCTGTTTGTTTAATTGATGCAGTGTAATGCCACCTCTAAATATAAAGGTAGAGTACTGGAAATAAAAATTCAATTAGCTGTAAGGCACCTAGCCAGTGCCACGGCTCCTAAAACCTTCTGTTCAGTAACAGTAGAGCAGGTAAAAATCACTCTCTCCTGTCCTTGATCTCCACAATGTCCTGGGTGTGGTGAAGTGGATGAGTTCCAAAATATGCAAAGCTGTTAAACCTAATTGTTTTACAGTTTCAAATGCAATGGTTGCATAAATCTCTGGCCGTTCTCCCAGGCATTGGTTCTATACTCCAATAAGCTTATTTTAGAACAGAAGAGGTGTTTTTCAAGTTCATTGAGATCTCCTGAGATTTTTCTTGTAATATTTTTGCACACTGAGATTACAGGGTTCTCTCATAACTTTTAGCAGTCCAGATGTGGTCTCAGCTTTGGTTATTTGGATACTGCAACTCAGGAATTTTTAATTGATTTTTGTCAAAGTAGTCTGGAGGTCATTCTTCTGCTTACGCAGTGCACTGTAAATCCTGGTGAGTATTTTTAGCAATCTAAATAATTTACGAGAGGTTCTGTTCAAAATATGCAATGATAAAATTGTCCCAGACAGCCATGACACACCAGTACAAAAGGACAGAAAATGTTTGCAGAATTTGAATGATGTGACTTGTGAAGATAGTCTATGATATCTAATCCAAGCGGATAATGATCAGACAGATGTTTACCAACCCACCTTTCCTTCAGAAGCTTAGTTCTAACATTCGATTTTCCTTTAGTGCCATTCTGATGACCAGGGATAGCTCCCTTGTACTTTTCTTTTGCTTGGTGCTCTCTGGTAATACATTGGCTTTTGAAGGCATTTTAGAATAGATATTTACTTTAATGTTTATAATACAAATAAGAGAAGTGTGGGAATATAATTTTAGTTCAGAATTGCACTAAATAGATTTTTAAAAATCAAAGAAGAATTGGATGATATAGCATTATTGAGGTCCAGAATATACTATACATTATTGTGATGAATATACTAAAGCTTGTGTGGTCTATATGACATTGTAGTAGTCTTGAGTGAAGCAGAAAATCAAGACTGCTCAAGGGCTGTAATCTTTAACTTGGAGGATGAATTGTGTTAAGTACTGAAAATGTCACTGCAAGGTGCTTTCATTAAAAAGGGCACTGACCAGTGGAAAAAAGGGGTTGATTGTTACTTTATGTACCAGTTGGCTTCTTAGTGAAGACTAACCCTGCACCATTTGTCATTTCATGTCCAGGGTGTGTCTATCAAGGAAATAGCTCTCAGGAGCATCCTATGTAAATTTGTAATGTTTGCGTAACAGGCAAAAATGTCTTACAATGCAAAATCATATTTACTCTGTTCCACAAGCACAGGTCTGAAACAAGACTCTCAAAAGACTCTCTCTTAATTCAGCAGAGCTGAATTAATACATGCAAAGTAATTTGCATTGGCAGAGTTACTTGTGTTGTACTTTTCCCATTATTGTAATTCCTTTATGTCATTGACATACTAAAATTAGTGATGTGTTGTTTTTTACTGCAGTTATATGGACATTTAATGCCTTAAGGGTCAGGCTCTAACTTACCATAGTCCTTTGCAGCTAAGCTAATTTAACAAGACTGATTTAATAGTGAGCACTACATGTCAGTGAAGCAAGGCAAAGCATCACTTAGAGTCATCTAAACAGTCTGTCTTTGTGATCACTGTAATCTAAAATAGATCCAATTTACCAAATTGTAGCCTAGTAATCCAGAAGCAGCTGTAAAAGACCCAGACTGAAATTATTTCCTTTTTGTATTAGAGTAGTGAAATACTAAAGCTGTATTGGTGCACTCCTTGCTACAAAAAAGCCACTTGACCAGTCAGCGAGCTTTTGTTACATGCCAAAGAATCACCAATGTGTTAGCTCGTATTCCTTTTTATGTTCTTAGCCAACTTTAATTCTATCTGCAGCTGACAAGCTGGTGAAACGTTTGGAAAAAGTCTGTTGTCAGCCTGGGAGTTCCCAAGAGATAGAAATTATTGCAATGTGTTGGAGCTTGGCCCATGCTTATCGAGCTCTTCTCATTACTGTCCAGAGTGTTCAGGAGCAAGAGAAGGTTTCTGGGCCTACAGACAGGCCAGCAGGCATGGCAGCTGCACCAGAGAACCAGCCTGTGCCAGTATCACCTGCCCCAATAGTGAAAAAGAAGCATACAAGGAAAGCAGCTTGTCCTGCAAAAGATAAGGATGAATCAGGGCCATCACAGGAATGACAGAAAGAGCCAGGGCTGCTCACTTGGTTTTTATCTCTGGTTTTGGAAGGCAGCTAAGGACAAAAGGTGGATGAAATAAGCAGGCAGCCTCAGCAATGTGAGGAAAATCTATCTTCCTTTGTCCGGGCCTGTGAAGGAACTGTCCCAGGAGGTCCATTGACTCATGAAGAATATGTTCTACTCCCCACCTGTATGGTCCCATGCTTCAGCCGTGAGGACCAGGTCCCTCCCTGTCAGAGGATCTGGGAGGTACACACCACAGCATACCCTGTGGTTTTACTTGTGTGATCATGGGGAGGACATGAGAAAATGGGATGGAAGACCCACTGAAGCCCTTGCTGCATGAGTATGTGACTTACGGGAAATTTTCCTCAGAAGAATGCTGCCTAAATTTCCAGTGGAAAGTCACCCAAGAAGAGCAGACAAGCTGATACTGCTTCTGATCCTCCTGAAGGGACTTCCAAAGCATCTTCACAAGGTGCAAGTGATTCCAGTCAGAATTGTAGGGGTCCTGCCTCCAACTAGATGGAGGAGACGTACATATGGGTTTATTGGACTGTACAGAACTGATGACTTAGCAAGTTGAACCCACGAGAGTATGAAGCTTTAATAGATAACAGGTGCTCAGTGTAATCTGATGCCATCAAACTACAAGGGGTATTTCTGGTGTGACAGGGGGATCCTATGTGTGTTGGAAGCAGAACACTAGAATGTGACCCACAGTTTGGTTTCATTTGGAGGGGTGGAAGGAATTGTTGGAGTCAGCTGCCCCAGGGGTGGAAACACAGCCCCACCATTTGGACTGGTCATGAACTGAGCCAGATTGTGATAGAACAGAGAGGAGCTCCAGAGCATCTGCAGTAGAAAGTCTTCTATGTACTGCAAAATGATCTCGGCTTGAGTCAGAATGGGCAGGGAATGACAAATGATGTATGTTGTTTGATGTTGATTGCTGCCGGGTGTGATACAGCTGGTATAGCATAAGGAGTGGAGGTGAAGTTGAAAATGTGATTTTATTATTGAAACCCATGCTGCCGTCATGTCAGCTTGAAAATGAAAAGTGCTGGCTGGAGAAAAGTATTACGGAGCTTGAAGTTAAGATTGTAACACAAGAGGCTTCCTGTTCCAGTTGCAGCTTTTGAGTTCCAGGTTTAAGTGTGGGCTCTTTTCTGCAGGAATCGTGTCAAGATGGGTGGGAGTTGGTTTAGCTCTCTGGTTTTCTGCTTTATGCTTCTTTTCTTTTTTTGCCTTGCCCCCCGCATTTTGCTGCACCTTTTCTGCAAATGGGTTCAGCTAAGTTAACTGTGACTTACATTACTTTATATTAAACTTTTTACCTCAACCCAGAGGGGTTTTTTTGGTGTGTTACTTTCCCTCACTTCTGTGTTGGGGAAACAGGTAGGTTGACCTCTCACAGTGCGTTAAGCTGTTACAGTATGCCTTGTCAGTAGGTGTAGGAAACAAAGTTGAAAAATCCTCTAAGGACTTGAGGAGTCCAGGAGATGGATCTAGGAAATTGCAACATTGTTATTCAATCCCATAATTCTGCTATCTCTTTATAAGATGTCAGCAAGGCCAACTCAGCCTCCTTTTCTCTCCCTTGTGCCTGCTGTCTCCAGCAGGAGCTACTTACCTGGTACACGTGGAGGGAGTGGGCCTGGTTATGGCCTGCAGAGGCTTGTTTAGGCCTAAGGGCAGCAGAGGGACTGGGGAGAATGAAGAGAAGCATTGGGGATTGTAGATTAATCGGATTGGGGATGGTTTAAGGAGGTCATCATGTATCCTGTATATGCATTAGGTGCTAGGAATTCATGTGCTCTGTATTTTTTTAAAAAATAATTCTGTATTTCTTTCCCATCTGAGAGCATTTTAATTTTACTCTTATGGGGGAGTAAAAATTATTCTGTCTGCTCATTAAAACCACTACAGTAGGTCTCCATTTCCCTTGTGCAGAGGCCCCATATTTGTCACTGATGTACCTGAAGGAATTCTTGTTATTCCTTTTTATGTCCCTAGCCAAGTATAATTCTGTCTGCACTTTTGCTTTCCTAACCTGATCCCTGGCTGCTCAAATTACTTCTTTGTCTTCCTATTTGTTGTGTTCTTGTTTCCATTGCTTATAGACTCTCCTATTTTTGCCTGGGTAAGACCTTATTCATCCATACTGGCCTCCTGGCACTCTTGCCTGCCTTCTTCCTTCTTGTGATAAACTGCTTCTGGGCTTGAAGGAGATGGTCCTTGAATACTTTTCAGCTTTCTTGGGGCTTTCTTCCCTTCAGAGTTTTTGTTTCATGGTTTCTGCAGCAAAGGATGCCCTAAAGTTTCACATTGCTTACCAGCCCCTCCTCATTGGTGAGGACAAGCTTCGGCATAGCTCCATCCACCTTTCCTTGTGGATTCCTTTACCACTTGAAGGAGGAAATTGTTATCAGTGCACTCAAGGAACCTCTACATGTTCATTTAAAAAGACTTTTTTTCCCCCAATCTCTTCTGTTTTGCCAATCCTCACCCCACTTTGTACAATTCCAGAAACTCTTGTCCTTAAGAATATGAGGGAAAATCACATATTTGAAATGTCCTAATGTATATCGATCCACTAAAGTTTGAGGACGTGTCCTAGTTTAAAGCTTCCTGGAGACCCAAAGCCCAACAGAACAAAATTAAATATAGGATGTCTCCCCCTTTTGAAAAGAAAATAATTAGGTAGAGAGAATGGAAAAGGGTAAAACACCCAAAGAACAGTCTAGCACCAATTTTGGAAGTTAAAAATAACTTTAACAATAAATAAAGCGTATTTAAGGTAAGGGAAAATAGGTACAAAAATATATACTAAACCGGATGGATGACAATGGATGGAGGTAGATTCAGGAGGTAGCTGGACCATCACGTGGTTGGCTGGCCACATAGCAAAGCTGGAGCAGGGAGGGTGTTGCTCTTCAGGCAAGGCAGGCAGAGAAAGAGCAGGAAGTTCACCTGCTTTTATAGTGGTGCAGACAGGAAGTAGGAGTGGGCTAACCTTTTGCACCTGGGGTCAGGTTCTAGAACACCCCCCAGGAGGAGCCAAGGGAGACCTGGAGTCAGATTCCAGACCACCTCCCAGTCCCCTAGAGGCTCAACTTGTAACAGGATGGGATGACAACAGTCATAGAATCGTGTCGGCTGGAAAAGACCTTTGAGATCATCATGTCCAACTGCTTGCCTAGAGCTCAAAATCCCACCAGTACTGCTAAGCTGCAACCATCAAACCCCATCCCCAAGCACCAGATCCACACATCTTTTACATACCTCCAGGGACGGTGACTCCACCACCTCCTTGGTCAGCCCATTCTAATGCCTGATAACACTTTCTATAAACAACTTTTTCCTAATACCCAACCTGTACCTTCCCTGGCACAACTCAAGGTCATTTCCTCTTGTCCTGTCACTTGTTGTATGTGAGAAGAGACTCTAATTCCCACTGAGTCATTCATGGGTGCTTCCATAGTGACCAGTCTATTAATCCCTGTGTCTTTAGTGACACATACATCACCATTCCTCACCATTTCCCTTTTGCTTCTAAGTCTTCTGCAGCAAGCTTTGCTTTGCATAATAATTTAGGGAGAAAATGCACCATTCTTCTTTATGTGATTAGATTTAAATTTCAAAATGTTGAGTGACATAGTCATATACGTTCAGCATGTTTTTGTTCATTAGCACATTGAGACAACTTCAATATTAGTTTAATATTAAAACTGCAGTTAATTAGACAAAGGTCTTAGTTCAGATACTGTGGCCCTCTAAAACTGCCTCAAAGTTGAGTGTTTATGTTATTTGAGCCCTTTTCCACCACTTTTAGCCGAAACAGGACCATCTTATCTTCATAAGACTCTCTCCTTCAGCTCTCTGGCAGGTCAGCTACAAGGACCTCTGTTTAACACAAACACTGCTGATTGTAAGTGACCTTGGTCCCAAAAGCTGCTATAACACCTTGCCTTCCTGTCTGCATCCTGGTTCCTCCCTGCCCACCCTATGTCCAAGAGTGACCCTTTGTTGGGTAAACAGTTCTGCCTGGCAACGGTCCTAGTGCATGCAGGGGTGGCACTGAGAGAGCCAAGCTCTTGCTCAGCACCAGGAAAACCTTGTCACCTTCCCTTGAGCCAGCTGGATACTATCCTGAGCCCCAGCAGTTTGTTCCATGTGGAGCTGCTCCTCAGCTTTTCAGGATTGGACAGCTGAACTGCTGCTGTGGCTCCAGGTAGGCTTCATCCATGGCTCTCGGAATGGATGCTGAGCTCAGTGCAGCTGAACCTAGGACCACAGCACCTGCCTTTCTCATGCCCAGTACTGTCTGCTCTGCAGACATGGGACCCTGCCCATGTCCAACAGTGCTCACCTCTCCCAGCATCATCCGAGTCACTGCTCCACCTGTGTGAGCAGCTGTCCCAGGGCCATATGATGAGGCAAAAGGACTCACACAGCCCATCTGTTGGGTCTCATTATCTGAACACACTGGATGGGAGCAAAACAGGACAGGGGATGGGGGGAGAAAGCTGCTGGCATGAGAGAGGATGGTTAGCATAGCTGCCCTTTGTGGGAATTAGGCGAGATAAGACGGTAGCTGTGTGAACTGAAGGCTGTGAGTTGATGAGAGAGGGAGAAAGTCTCAGGAGCAGCTGCATGTACCCAAGTAGAGAATGAATAATGTGAGATCGGACAGTTCTAGGCCTGTATAAGTGTATAACTATATACTGCAATAAAGGGGTGATCTTGGATGTATCATATTGGTATTGATGGTCGTCTCTCTCGTGTCATCCTTCACCTCATTCCTAGCAGCCCCAGGTGTGCGTGCAACTCTGCATCATCTGGTGACCTCAACATCTCACAATATGCAACATCTGGTGACCCCAATACACATCACCAACCTTTCTCCCCAAGCCCTGGCCCCAGGGAAAGGACAACCAATGAGCAGTCTCCAGGCCCCTGGCATTCTTGTGCTGCTCTCCGGTTGTGTGCATGGCAGGTGGGTGCTAGAGGGAGCCACTGGGCTCTGTTGCCTCAAGGTGCCTCCCTGATTTTCCTCTCTGCAGCCAGGGAAGCAGCCTGAGACTACAGCTGTGCCTGGCCTTGGCTCAGCTGCAGATGCTGAGAAACAAGAAGGGGGTTGGCTGGAGATGCAACTGAGGAGGAGGAAGGCAAACCCACAAACTCCCTTGCCCTCATCTGGACATGTGGCTCGTGTTCCATTGGGTTACTCAGCAACAACCCCAGAGATGTGGTGCCTTCTACAATGACATCGACACATAGTTAAGTGTTCAAAGGCCTGCCTAAACCTCTTCCTTTCAGTGTTAGACCCTAAGCCAGTCCAGAGCATCAGAAGATGTTGTGCTGCTGCAGTCAGGCACACACACAGACTGGAGATTCTGCAAGGGTACTTGAAAAATTAAGGACTCTTGTTTGTGCACAGTACTGGGCAGGTATTCCCATACAGATGGAGAGTAGCTGACCCAATTTTTGATTCCCTGCCACCTTGAGCCACAGATGATGTCCGGGATGATGATGTGCTGCTGTAGTGAGGCACTTTAAGGAAAGTAAAAAAATCTATGGACTCCTGATGTTGGAGAGTACTGGGCAGGTTTTCCCATGTAGATGCTGGGTGGCTGACAAGACTTTTCTTTCCCTGCCTCCTTCAGCAACAATCAGGTAACAACTGACAAGACCAAAATATGGACAAAACAAGAGCATGGTCCAATGAGTTCCTCTGCCAGAACCCCAGAGATGTGTTGCCATTTAGGACACAGACACACAGTTAAGTGATCAAGCACCCAATTATAGCTGGAACAGAGCATTCCCAAGCAGATGGGCAGTGGCTCGCCTGTTCCTTATCTTCTTCTGACTTTTAGAGCAAACCCTAAAACAGACCAGAGCACCAAACAACGATGTGTTGATGTAGTGGAGGCACAAAGGCAGAGACTGCAGATGTTCTGGAAGGACACTGTAAAAGGTCAAGGACTCTTGACTGTTGGAGAGTACTGGGCAGACTTGGCCATGTTGATGGAGGGTGGTTGAACTGATTAATGCTTCACTGCCTCCTTCAGGCACAGATGACATGCATTCATGGACCAGTAGATGGTACAATACCTTTCTGCCAGAATCCTAGAGATATGGTGCNGATGTGGTGCCTTCTACAATGACATCGACACATAGTTAAGTGTTCAAAGGCCTGCCTAAACCTCTTCCTTTCAGTGTTAGACCCTAAGCCAGTCCAGAGCATCAGAAGATGTTGTGCTGCTGCAGTCAGGCACACACACAGACTGGAGATTCTGCAAGGGTACTTGAAAAATTAAGGACTCTTGTTTGTGCACAGTACTGGGCAGGTATTCCCATACAGATGGAGAGTAGCTGACCCAATTTTTGATTCCCTGCCACCTTGAGCCACAGATGATGTCCGGGATGATGATGTGCTGCTGTAGTGAGGCACTTTAAGGAAAGTAAAAAAATCTATGGACTCCTGATGTTGGAGAGTACTGGGCAGGTTTTCCCATGTAGATGCTGGGTGGCTGACAAGACTTTTCTTTCCCTGCCTCCTTCAGCAACAATCAGGTAACAACTGACAAGACCAAAATATGGACAAAACAAGAGCATGGTCCAATGAGTTCCTCTGCCAGAACCCCAGAGATGTGTTGCCATTTAGGACACAGACACACAGTTAAGTGATCAAGCACCCAATTATAGCTGGAACAGAGCATTCCCAAGCAGATGGGCAGTGGCTCACCTGTTCCTTATCTTCTTCTGACTTTTAGAGCAAACCCTAAAACAGACCAGAGCACCAAACAACGATGTGTTGATGTAGTGGAGGCACAAAGGCAGAGACTGCAGATGTTCTGGAAGGACACTGTAAAAGGTCAAGGACTCTTGACTGTTGGAGAGTACTGGGCAGACTTGGCCATGTTGATGGAGGGTGGTTGAACTGATTAATGCTTCACTGCCTCCTTCAGGCACAGATGACATGCATTCATGGACCAGTAGATGGTACAATACCTTTCTGCCAGAATCCTAGAGATATGGTGCATTCTGGAAGGAGACAGACAAAAAGTTAAGTGTTGAAGAGCCTAACTAAGCCTGGAGAAGGCTCTTTCTGAGCTGATGGATAGTAGCTAACGCAGTCCTCGTTCTCCTACCTCTTTGTGCTGCATGCCAAACATGCCAGAGCACCAGAGAAGGATCTGCCACTGTAGTGGAGGCACAAAGGCAGAGATTGGAAATGTTCTGGAAGGACGCTGAAAAAGTTAAGGGCTCTTGATCATTGGAGAGTACTTGGGTAGGCTTTGTCATGTTGATGGAGAGTGACTGACCTCATTTATGTTTCCTTGCCTCCTTCAGTGACAGACGACATCTGGTTTTGGAGCAGTATATGGCGCAATAGCTTCCTCTGCAGCAACCCTAGCAGAACTGTGTTACCTTCTGCAAGGACAATGACACAAAGTTAAGTGTTTGAGAGCCTGGCTAAGCCTGGAGAAGGGTATTTCTAAGCTGATGGACAGTGGTTAACCTGGTCTATGGCTAACCAGACTATGAGGTGCTGGTGTAATGAGGCACACAGGCAAAGATTGGAGATATTCGCCAAGGACACCTGAAAAAGTTAAGGACTCTTGATTGTTACAGAGCACTGGGCAGGCTTTGCCATGTCGATGGAGGGTGGCTGACTTGATTTCTGCTTCCCTGCCTCCTTCAGCCGCAGAGCAAACCAAAGGCAGGAGATGAACATGTGACAATGGCTTGCTCTGCCACAAGCCCAGTGATGTGTTGCCTTCTACAAGGACACTGTCACAAAGTTAAGTGTTCAAGAGCCTGGCTAAGCCTGGAGCAGGGTATTTCTGGCCTGATGGACAGTGGCTAACCTTGTCCGTTCTCTTCTGCCTTTTCAAACCTTAGGCTCACTACGGGAGAGGATCAGTCCATGCTGTGCTGCTGTAATGAGGCACACAGAGATTGGAGATGTTCTGCAAGGACACCTGAAAAAGGTAAGGACTCTTGATTGTTGCAGAGCATGGGGCAGGCTTTGCCATGTTGATGGAGAGTGTTTGATCCAACTTTTCTTTTCCTGCCTCCTTCACCAAATATGATGTCTGGGGATCAAAGAGAGCATGGTGCAATGACTTCCTCTTTCACAGCCTCAGAGCTGTTTTGCCTTCTAAAAGGACACTGACACAAAGTTAATTGCTCAAGAGTGCGACTAAGCCTGGAGGAGGGTATTTCTGGGCTGATGGATGGTGTCTAAGCTGGTCCTTGTTGTTCTGCCTATGAATGCTCAATACCAGAAGAGGCCAGAGCACCAGACGATGATGTGCTGGTGTAGTGAGGCACACAGGCAGAGGCTGCAGATGTTCTGCAAGGACAGCTGAAAAAAGATAAAGACTGCTCTTGTTGCAGAGTACTGGGCAGGCTTTGCCATGTTGATGGAAGGTGGCTGACCTGATTTTTTTCCCAAGTCCTTTTGCTACAGATGACATCTCCACATGCACCAGTTTTTTGGTGTAATAGAGTTGTTGGCTATAACCCCAGTGATGTGGTGCAATCTGTAGGTACACTAGGCAAACGTAACTTTCAAGGGCCTGACTAAACCTGGAGTCTCATCTTTCTGTGCTGAGGAATGGGTGCTTATCTGTCCTTATTCTTACTTTGACATGGTGGATTCCAAACATGCCTGAACCACAGATGATGATGTACTGCTCTAGTAAGGCACGCTGGTAGGGATTGTAGATGTTGGCTAATAACACTGAGAAAAGTTAAGGACTCTTGTTTGACGCAGAGTACTGGGCAGGCTTTCCCATGCTGATGGACAGTCGCTGACCCAACTTTTGTATCTTTGACACATTCAGCCAGAATGCAAGACACCAGCCAAACATGAACATGGTGTAATGGATTCCTTTGCCACGACCCCGTGGATGTGCTGCCGCCTTCTATCAGGACACTGACACAAAGTTAAGTGTTCAAGTGCCATGGGTAAAGCTGGGGCAGAGTATTTGTGTGCCAGTGGATGCTGTCTGACCTGGTCCTTGTTATTCTGCCTTTTTACAGCATTAGACTTACTATTGGAGAGGACCTGACCATGTTGTGCTGCTATAGTGGAGGCACATAGGCAGAGATTGGAGATGTTTTGCAAGGACACTGACACAAAATTAAGGACTCCTGGTTGTCGCAGAGCATTGGACAGGCTTTGCCATGTTGATGCAGGGTGAGTTGCCTAGTTGCTACCTCCCTGCCTCCTTCAGCCTCCAATGATGTCAGGGAGCGGACCTCAGCATGGTCCTGATATGCTAATGAAATGTTTTTAAAATGTCTATTGTCAGTCTGGAAGTTCCCCAGAGACAGAATCACTGTGATATGCTGGGGCCCGATGAATGTCTATTGAACACTTGTCAGCGCTGTTTGGAGTGTTCAGGGATAAGAGAAGGTCTCTGGACCTACAAACAGAGCAACTGCCATGGCAGCTGCATAAGAGAACCAGACTGTGCCAGTATCAGCTGCCCCTGTATGGAAAATGAAATACACAAGGAAAGCAGCTCCTCTGGGAAAGCATGAGATGAATTGAGGTCATCATGGGAACAGGGAAGGTGGCCAAGGACTAATGGTTGATGAAATGAGTAGCAAGCTGTGGCAATGCAAGGGAAGTTCCTCTCCTTCTGTCCAGGCCTGTGCTTCAGCTGTAGAGAAACTGTCCTGGGAGGCCCATCAACTCAAGAAGAGCATGTTCTGTTCCCAACCTGTATGGTCCTTGTGAGAGTGGGCTGTGTTAACTCAGGATACTGTGGAAGGTGTTGTGCACACAACCATTGTGGACAAATGGTTGATCTGTAAGCCAAATAGACTGATGGTGTTTTGGGATGGTTCTCATTTTACATATTAAGATCTAACAATTTGTCTTGATTCCCTTCCCTCCTTGCTCTAACTGGGGCCATTATTCCATGGCTTGTGCTTTGACTGACCTGTCCTTGACCTTTTTATTCCACTGCTAATATGTCTTCCAACACTTTGCAGCAAGGACAAAACATGGCAGAAGCCAAAATCATTCTATTTTTTTTTAAAGAAGTTGTTTTCCTTTATGAGCCATTTTTGTATGAAACGTTTCCATATGGCTCCAAGTTTATAAATCCTTCATAGAAATAATGCTTCCTTTCCTGCTTAAATGAGTAAAGATTCCTACCAGCATTCACAAAGTGTTTTCCTATATATTAAAAGCAATATATAAAAGCTAGTGTTTTTGGCCACCTTCCAGGCATTATAAGAAACCCAATACTTTGTAGCTTCTAAATGGAAAGAATTAAAATTAGCATCATGCTTCCTTCTTATGTATTAGATTCTTCTCATGCTCTGATTACTGGCTAAAGGATACTGTTCTTTGTCTAGTAAAATTTCCTCCTACTGCATCCACCTACTTTAACTAAAAGGGCATAATACTTATTTAATTTTTATTTCAGAGGTCTAATTGATTTAATGCTTTTCTCATTTTGCCAAATCATTTCCATTTTGCTCCTAAGTCTATGCTTTGCATAGTAATTTAGGGGGGAAAATGCATCATTCTTCTTTATTGGATTAGATTCAAATTTCAAAATGTTGAGTAACATAGTCATATTTTGTTCAGCATGTACTTAATGTTGTTCATTAGCATATTGAGATGTGTCAACTTTAATATTAAAATTAGGCAAATATCTTAGTTTGGGTAACCTGACCCTCAAAAGCTGCCTGGAAGTTGGGTGTTTACGTTATTCGAGCCCTGCTTCATCAATTTTAGCTAAAACAGGGGCATCTTATCTTCATAAGACTCCCACCTTCAGGTCTCTGGCAGGCCAGCTACAGGGATCCCTGTTTGACACAAACACTTCTGATTCTAAGTGTCCTTGGTCTCAAAAGCTGCCATAACACCTTGCCTTCCTGCCCACCTCATGCTCCTAGCCCCAGGAGTGACCATTTGTTGGGTAAGCAGCCCTGACCTGCATTGCCTGATAACGGCTCCAGGGTGTGCAGGTGTGGCACTGGAGTGGCGTCAGGAGAGCCAAGCTCTTGCCCAGCACCACTGCTCAGCACCAGGAAAATCTTGTCACCTTTCCTTGGGCCAGCTTGGTACTATCCTGAGCCCAAACAGTTTGTCCCTCATGAAGCTTCTCCTCAACTTAACAGGATTGGAGAGGTTGGTGCTTATCTCTTCTCAGAGGCAATTAATGATAGTACAAAAGGAAATGGCCTCAAGCTGTGACTGGGTAGGTTTAGACTGGACATTAGGAAATATTTTTTCACGGAAAGAGTGGTCAGACATGGGAATGGGTTGCCCAGGGAGGTGGTGGAGTCACCAACCCTGAATGTGTTTAAAAGTTGTTTGGATGTAGTGGTTGGGGATATGGTTTAGGGTGAACCTTGTAGAGTAGGGATATTGGTTGGATTTGGTGACCCTGAGTGTCTTTTCCAACCTGAATGTTTCATGATTCTGTGATTCTGTGATGGGACAGTTGAACTGCTGCTGTGGCTCCAGGTAGGCTTCATCCATGGCTCTGGGAATTGTCAGTGCAGCTGAGCCTAGGACCCACAGCACCTGCCTTTCTCATGCCCAGTGCTGTCTGCTCTGCAAGGATGACCCTGCCCACGTCCGGCAGTGCTCATCTCTCCCAGCATCATCCGAGTCACTGCTCCACCTGTGTGAGCAGCTGTCTCAGGGTCATACAATGAGGCAAAAGGACTCACACAGCCCACTTTCCTTTCTCCCCAAGCCCTGGCCCCAGGGAAAGGACAACCAATGAGCAGTCTCCAGGCCCCTGGCATTCTTGTGCTGCTCTCCGGTTGTGTGCATGGCAGGTGGGTGCTAGAGGGAGCCACTGGGCTCTGTTGCCTCAAGGTGCCTCCCTGATTTTCCTCTCTGCAGCCAGGGAAGCAGCCTGAGACTACAGCTGTGCCTGGCCTTGGTTCAGCTGCAGGTGCTGAGCAGCAAGAAGGGGGCTGGCTGGAGATGGAGCTCAGGAGGAGGAAGGCAAACCCACAAACTCCCTTGCCCTCATCTGGACATATGGGTCATCTGCCATCACCCTCTGAAGGGTCTTGGTGCCACAATGCATGGCAGGGCTAGGCAGCGTCTCTGCCCTGCTGCACAAGGATTCGTTCTACAACTGTGGCTGTCCCAACAGGGCAGAGCTGACCCAGTACTGGCCTCTGCCTGCCAGCTAAACAGAGGCGTTCACTCAGGCAGATCCTCCTCTTTTCTGAAGCAAAAACTTGTGTTAGAGACCCTGCCTAAACCTGCAACAGGGTATTTCTGTGCTGATGGACGGTGGCTGACTTGTCCCTTGTTCTTCTGCCTTTTAGTGCTGGATGCTAAAACAGGCCAGAGCATCCGACAACGATGTGCTGCTGTAGTGAGGCACACAGGTAGAGATTGGAGGTGTTCTGCAAGGACACTGAAAAAGTTAAGGACTCTTGATTGTTGCACAGTACTGGGTAGGCTTTGCCATTTCGATGGAGAGTGGTTGACCCAAGGTTTCTCTGCCTCCTTCAGCCACAGGGCATGACATGGAAAGGACAAGAGCATGCACCAATGCAGTCCTCTGTCATAATCCCAGTAATGTGTTGCCTTCTATAAGGACACTAACACAAAATTAAGTCTTATGCCATGTCATGGGGTTGAGGTGACATCTGCTGCTTCAAAATGGTGGCTGGAGCAACATATTATGGAGTTTGAAGTTCAGATTGTAACATGACAGGCTGCCCATTCTGGTTGCTGCTTTAGGGTTTTCAGTTTGGGCATTGGTCTCTTCTGGGATGACAGTAGAATGGAAAAAGGTTGGGAGGTACCACGCTGGCTTGGAGTTTAGTTTGCTTGCTTCTGTTTGACACTGCTGCTTTCTGCATTTTGCTGCACTTTTCCTGCAAATAGGCTAAGGTAATTGTGCATTGTATTAATTGGGTTTTTGTTTTTTTTTTTTTTTTTTTT
>WBNM01020561.1:98865-111616 GCA_013399055.1 Ramphastos sulfuratus
TTTTGGTTTTTTTTTTTGTTCTCAGTAAAACTTTTAATCTCAACTCTTTAACTCAATCTGAAGGTTTTCTGTGTTACTCTTCCCTCACTCCTGTGTTTGGGGGACACAGGCGGGTTAACCTGTTACAAGGGGTGAGAAGTTTGTTTCCTCCTAAGAGGACAGAGAGTCAGTAGTCCCAATGTACACTGATATTGTCAGTCTCCTGTGGAGGGGCTTCAGGTGCGCTGACAGCTCTCTCCTATTCAACATATCATGTTGTAGTTTTCCTCAACTTACTAGAGACTCAGCAGACTGAAGAAGGGCTAAATCATGCAGTAATTTGGCTAACATTATACATTTGTGCAAAAGATTAGATTAGTTGTAATATGAGATATTAATAACAAAATTAGCATTAGTAAGATTTTCACATAACTAAAAGTAGCAATACTGTAATAAAAAATATTAGTAGTCCTTGCAGATACTCCAGAGTCATGAATGGTGATTCTTGGTCCTAGGTGCAATTCACAGGCATTGGGGCATCTATAAAAGAAATGAACGGAAAACTGCTCAGTTTTATCTTAACCAGCATAATCTAGTTAAAAAAGCAGGTACTGTACCACTGCCTCTGCCTGAGGCATTTAAACCAATACTGTAGCTATCCAGGCAATATTGGTAGGCAACACCATACCCCTGTCCACCCTGGGAGGTGGAAATGTTCCTGAAAGATCACACTCTGTCCTTTTCTTATCTGTTCTGCAATGTTGGACACAATGTTCTTTACAGGTGCAGTATTGGTGTTCAGTTGCCTGGAATCAGCTGTAAGCTGCCACTGTCTGTTTAGCTTTTTCACCAGCCAGACTGGTGAATTACGAGGGGAAAGAGCATGAGTGAGAATATCTCTTTTTACCAAGCTAGTTACTACCCTGTCACTGCCTGGATGTGTGGCTGCAGGCAGAGAGAACTGTTTTACTTTTGTGATTTCTGCTGTGGGAAGAGGTACCGAGGCACAGTACCTTTTGTCCCCTGGAAGCTGTAAGGTGATTTTTGAAGTGGGGTATTCATTTGCAATTTCTCTAACTCACTTGTATTTGGTGGTGACCGGCACACAAATTCATTCCAGGTTGTTACATTTGCTGGCTGCTGTGGAGGCTGCACTTGAGCCATGGCAGCATTCGTAGCATAGGCAGTTTGTATGCAGTCCTGTGCATTAGCTACATGTTTTAAGGCTATCCAGGAGGCCATGGATAAGGGAAGTTAACCTTGCAGTGGGCTACATGAAAGCTGGAGAGGGACTACAGTGATAGGATGAGAAGGATGAGAGGGAATGGATTTAAGCTTGAGGAGAGTAGATTTTGACTGGATATTAGAAACTCTTTATAGTAGAGGTGGCGAGACACTGGAACAGGTTGCCCAGGGAGCTTCTGGACAAAGCTTTAAGCAACTTGGTCTAGTGGAAAGTGTCCCTGATCATGATCTTTATGGTCCCTTTCAATTTAGTACTGCTGCAATATTTGCTGTATTCAATATGGGAATGAACTCCAGAGAGGCATCTCAGATACGTTGGTTTGAAGTTGCAGTGTTCAGTAAATGATAGTGTTTAGATCCCTTGTCAGTGCTTTTTCTGCGCCTGGTTTTGACATTGGAGTGGGCTGCCCAGGGAGGTGGTGGAGTCACCAACCCTGGATGTGTTTAAAGGTGGTTTGGGTATGGTGCTTGGGGCTATGCTTTAGGGTGCACCTTGGAGAGTAGGGCTCTGGGTTGGACTTGGTGCTCCTGAGGGGCTTTCCAACCTGAATGTTTCTGTGATTCTGTGTGATTCAAGCCAAACCATTCTATGATTCTGTGATTCTATGATTCTATGATAGGAGCCAATATCGCAGATCTCCTTAATGCATCCCTCTCATACATTGCTTGTATGCAGGCTGCTTTTGGCACAGACACTGTGAGATACAAGGGATTGGTAGTTTTAATAACAAAAGGATCTCCTATTTCCTGTGGCTCCAAACAGTGCAGTTAATGAAAAATTATCATAACCACCGAGTCCAACTGTTAAAAATACTCCAGGACCCCAACAGCCTCACCCTTCCTCTTCAAATAATAGGACTCAATATCTCCCTGTCAGAGAAACTCACCACACATATTCTGTCGCTGTCTCCTGTGGATGCCTGGAATTCTAGTCCTGAAAGCTAACTCAGCTGGAGACCATGAAAAGGAGTGCATCATAACACAAACATTATTGTGCCCCTCTGTCAAGGTTTAGAGGACAGAGATTAACATTCTCTCTGTCTAGAGGAGTGAGACTTGTTCTTACAGATTTCTGTGTTGTGGAAGTAAGGTACAAGCAAGACCATATATCATCACGAAACTATTTATTAAAGGATAAAGTTGAAAAAACAGAGGAAGAGAGAGAAGGGGGGAGAGAGGGGGAGAGAGGGAACAATGGAGAAAAGAGAGGAGAGGGAAAAAACAAGGAAGGAAAAGAGCAGGGATTATATTACCATTGGCCGGAGAAGGGAGGGCTGCCTGACAGTGGTACAAATTGGTGCTGCATGGAGGTGAAGGGAGGGCACCAGTCATACTACTAACCCTATATTCTTCAGCCTTTTGTTGTTTACAGTTTCCACATGCACACCATCTGCACTTCTACAGTGCCACCTTCTCTTGTAGAAGTCAGTATGGTTTCTCTACCATGTTTACAGCAAAAAGGAAGTCTTCTGCCCCAGAGACAGACATTTTTAGAGCACTGTGTATTGTTTGTAGGTTTTCTAAGGGATGGACCAGAAAATGCACCCCCTTGGTTTCCATACACCTTTCATTCTGATGTATTTATTTTTTACTTTAATCTATAATAGTGATTTGAGCATATGCCTGAAGGAAGATACATGTAAATGACTGATCATATCTGCCCACAGAAACTAGATTTTCCTCTGTCCAGTCATTTCTCTGGAGGAAGCCAGAAAGGCATGCAAGGGTTTTGGTAGGCTTGCAGTGAAAGCTGAAGTTACTTCCATCTCACTAGCCATCTGCCCTGCAGCTCCTGAGGACGTCAGCATCTCTAAGGCAGAGACATCAGATCCACATAATTAATTTCTTGGGTGTAAAGTAGGTTATTTTAGCAAGCTGATGCACAAAAGATTATGGCTGGAGAACTGATTTGAAGAATAACTGATTTGAAGATGGAAATATGCATCAGAAGAGTGGAGCACAAGGTCTGGAGTACTAATACTTCAACCGTTTGCCTTCTACTTGCCTTCCAAAGTCTGCCAGGCCTGTACAACACCTTTTTTACTGAAGTGAAACAACATACCATTGTTATTTAAATAACAGCAGAGTAACAGCTATTGATGGACTTAATACTGCGAATATTGTGTATAGCTACAAACATCAAGTTCCAGAGTACTTGAATTTTCTCATTATTTATAATTTTTTTTTTTGTTAATAATGTTATCAAAGTACTTCATCATGCTTGGGAAAATTTGGTGGGTACATGTTTTGTATAAATGAGAGTGACATCTGAGATTGTGCCATGCTGTTACAGTGCATTTCAAACACAAACAAAAATTATTAATCAGAATTGAAATCTGAAAATGCAAATAGAAAATAACCCATAAATTCTTCAGAAACATCTCTAGCTTTGAATTTCCATGGTTATTGCACCCAAATATGTTTTGATTTTTCGTTGAAGTTAATGTGTACCTGCTAATTGGAACAGTGATTCAAGTCTAATGAGTTAGTTAGTTATGCACTTTTCAAACTATTCACGCCAAGATTGCCAGCAAGAAGATATTGCCATGTGTTATTTAATAAAGTAAGAAAATGATCCCTTTTAGAGAGCCAAACAAAAAATTGCAGACTGTGACACCTGCAAAGTATCTCATTTAGATCTGGTTTGCAAATCAGTTAAGCAAGAAGTAGGCATAATCAGTGGGCACAGTGGTTTCAACCAAATTTTACTAATTCCCTCTGGTTTGGGCTCCCTATATTATAAAATGGCTTTTATTCCTATTTGGAATACAACAATATGACTATTTTAATGGAATTGTGATGGAATGGTTTGGGTTGGAAGGGACTTTAAAGATAATCTAGTTCAATCTCCTTACAGTGGGCAGAGACACCTTCCGTAAGACCAGGTAGCTCAAAGCCTCATCCAACCCAGCCCTGAACGCTTCACATGGTGGAGCATCCACAACTACTCTGGGCAATCTCTTCCAGTGTTATTTTCTTTTATTTCAAGTATACTAGGTAAGAAGAGACTGAAGTATTTCCCATCCTAGCCCTTGCTTAGCCATTGACTAGTCAGAAGAGACACAACATGACATGCATGACAAGACTTCCGGTCATCTTGTCACTGAAGTCAGGAAACAACTCTGTCACACTGTCAAAGTACGGTATTAGAGAGTGGTATTTCTTTATTGCGGTGCACCAGTGTACATTAGGGATTGCTCCTCAGAGGAATGCATGCCAACAAAGGCATCCCACAGCTATTTATGCAGGAGTTTTACAAAAGCAGTGCCTATCTAGTACAATTATTCCTCCTAATACATATACATGGGGCACGATTCAGCAAAACATAGAGTCATAAAATGTGTTAGTGTGGAAGGAACACTTAAAGGCCATCTTGTCCAACACCCTTGCAGTAAGAAGGGACATCTCCAACTAGATCAGATTGCAGAGGGCCCCATCAAGTTTGACTTTGAATGCCTGCATAGATGGGGCCTCCACCACCTCTAGGCAACCTGTTTCAGTATTTTACCACTCGCATTGTAAAGAACCTCTTCCTAATGTCCACCTTAAATCTACCCTGCTAGCTTAAAACCATTTCCCATTGTCCTGTTGCCCTTATAAAAAATCTCCAGCTTTTCTGTAGGCCCCCTTCAGGTACTGAAAGGCTGCTTTAAGGTCTCCCCAGAACCTTCTGTCAGCCTGAACAGCCCCAATTCTTTCAGCTTGAGGAATCTTCTCCGTTGTCTGCAGCTTGCAGTGCTACTTTCCCAACAGATGTCAGGGTGGTTGGAGTCCCTCAGCAGGATGAGAAGCCACAAGTGTGAAACCTCCTGTTGCTGGAGTAAGAAGGCTTCATCACTGGGCTCCTCTTTATCAGGCCTGTAGTAGGTGCCAGCCACAAGGTTCCCTTTGTTGCCTCTCTCTTATCCATAAGTTTTGACCTGTTCATGGCTATTCTTCAGGGACAGCTCCTCACATTCTATCAATTTCCTGACATAGAGGAAAATGCCATACTCCTCCTTTCTTTCCTGTCCTTTTTGAACAGCTGGTGGCCATTGGTAGCCACACTCCAGTCGTGGGATTCTGCATGTCTACACTTGTGCAAGTGGTCTGGGGTCCCCAAACCATCTTCTCACATTATTCTTCTTTGTTATCAAGGGGACATCAATGTTTTCTCACTCGATTAGCTCCCTCTACAAGATAAGGATGTTCTTTAAACAACCCTGGTTTTTTTCCATATCTATTTGATATTTGATATTTTCCTTGTCTATTTGACATATTTGAAGCACAAAGATGGTCTTTGAGATGATTAGACACATGGCTGGGTTCTCATATTTGTGGATAATGATGTTCCTAAAACATCCAGTGAACACCCCATAACACATGGTAAAAATACTCTTTAGGTTTTATGCCATGGACCAAAACCAAACCCGACCAAACTAAAAAGACCTACCAAAAAACCAAAACAAAATACCACCCCCCCCAAAAAAAAACCCCAAACCCAAAACCAACTGAAAAAGGGAACATACACACACCCCCTTAGAAATACAGGGTCAGGGGCCTCAACTTAGAAATGCAGGCTTAACATTACACTGTCATGTTAGACATTGAAGATTTTGACGCGTAGGCATTTGGGCAGATTTCGAAGTTTCAGGGAGTAAAGAGGAAATCAAGCATTTCTGTCTTTGAAAATAATTTTTCAGGCATTCCAGAAATTTTGTACAGTATTTTACATAAACTGACCATTGCGTATTTATCCAAGAGATGTCTTGCAANCGAGGGAAGGAGGGACGAGGATTGCCCGGGACCGAGCGGGCGGCGGTAGAGCGAGGCGAGGCGAGGGGCCGCTGCTGTTGCTGCTGTCGCCGCCGCCGCCGCCGTCGTCGTCGTCATCGTCGTTGCCGCCGCCGCGGCCGGTGAGTGCGAGGGAGCTTGGCGTGCTCCCTGACGTCTTCATATAGCTCGGTGGGGGGACGACGGAGGGCGGGGGCGTTCACCCTTCCCCGTAGAGCTGGCTGCAGTGGTGGTGGGGGAGTGCGGGGAGTGGGGGTGGGCGCGGAGGAAGGGGCCTTTCAGCCTCTCTGCAGAGGAACCCGTCAGGAGGGGAAGGGTGGGGTGGTGCGGTGCAGCGCAGCCCCCGCGCCGTGTGCAGCGACCCCTGCCCGGGCGGGGCCTTCACCCGCCCGTGCTGCCCGGGCCGTGTCCACCGGCCGAGATCTCGGCGCCCAAGCCCCGCGGTTCTGTTTCCGTCAGGCTGGTCGAGGTGGGTTAATGCCGCAGCTGGTGATCGTAACGGGCCGTGACAGCGGGCCGTGAGGGCGGGGATATGTTCCCGGCTCGGGTTCGTGCGACGAGGAGGAGTCCCTGGGCCTCGGCTGCCGCCGAGGGGCAGCAGGCAGGAGGGGGTGCGGGTGACCCTGATAATCGCTTTATGTTGGCCTACGGCTTGCGTAATCGACGATCAATTATTTATTTCATGCACCACTTAGGGGTCTGAGGGGCAGCGTTCGGCCTTTGATATAGATCAGTGCAGCAGAAGGAAGGCCTCTTTCCACGAGTGTTACAGGGAAGGGAAGTGGAATTATTTTGCGGGGTTCAAATAGTGTGCTTAATGCGTGTTCTTCTCCCTATGCAATTGCAGGGGATATGAACGAGGGAGGTTCTTACTCAGAAATTTTTAAAGATCAAGTGGAAGCCGTGCTATTCTGAACAAAAAACGACCTAGTGTGGTTTATTTCACGTGATAGATTGTTGTTTTCCTCATTCTGTGGCAGGTTGGGCTGCTCAGTTAGCCTGGAGAGAAGGAAATATGTCTTCTGAATCTTTTTGTCTGGCTGCTAAAGCTAGCTTTGACTCCAAATGGTTGAAGACAGACTTACAGGTAAGGAGTTTTATAGTTGTATTGGATTGTGACCTTTCAAGTTCAGATCAAGGATGCTTTTAGCCTAAATAGCCGATAAACTACTGCAGCAAGCTCTTGAGATAATTCACCATAGTAAAAAAAAATACTATGCATCTAAAACCGATCTTGAAGAAACGCTGTGTTATTCTGAGCTGCAAATAAATCCGTGTTGTCAGTCCACTCCCTTCTGCTTAGAAACAAGCTGGACCTATATATGTAATCTTTGCAGAGTGTCAGCACACAGCTGAGTCTGTAGCATTACTGCTAGAACTATAAATTCTTCATTTAGGCTGTTGCCGAAGTTCTTACCTGCATGTGACCTAGCAGCTTTAATGCAAAAGAGAAGTGAAAGGTGACAGAAATCTAGCCTACAAGACTTCAGATTAGCTTTTACTGCAGTCGTTTATATAATGGGTATAGGCATCCTTTAACTTTTGCCATTTTTTAAGAAACTGAATTTTTTGTCGAAGTTATGTGACTGAAGTGGTTGAAATGTGCTGGTGTTCAGTGAAAGTTTTGTCTTACAAGATAATCTGTTCGTTTGTCAAAGTTGCATGATACAGGGATCAGGGTACTATCGTGTTTTCCAGTTCATGTTTGAAGATTAAGTGGAAAATACAGAGAAGTAGAGTGGTTCAGGTGAAATGGTTGTTTCACATGAAATTGGTAACTTAAGTAAGTCCTCATCAGTCTTTCTTTTCCCAGATGTTGCATATAGATGCCTTACTTTGAGTAACCTTTCCAAGTTCTTGCTCAAAACTCTGAAATTATTGGGATGGGCCAACTAGTGTTACTCCTTTGTTGCTACTAAGAAAAAAAACTTAAAAATTGCATCCCTAGTGACTTTGTCCCAGATGACAGGCTGATGGTTGAATTTAGCTGTTCTTGTGCTTGGACAAGGATTTTTGCCTAGCAGTCATGATTCAAGAACAGCCTTTCTCCAATACTTTGCATCAAACAAGCTAAATTTGAATCAGAAGTGACAGATATGGCCTTAGAGTTTACATTATTTAGTAGGTCTTGTGAATAAATGGAGTGAAATGACAGGACTTGCTCTTGATGTGGCTAGTTCTGTTTTCATCTTTTATTCTTATCAAAGTAAAAGTTATGATCCAAAGTTAGGTATTTTGGCTAATGTGTATACATATAGTAGAAAACAAATTGAGAATAAACATATTAAGAAATATGCTTCCTTGTAGGCTGGCTTCTAGATTCAAATATGCTACTTCAGTTATTGTAAAATAGAGGAGAGTTTTATCTGAAAGCGGCAATCTTTTGTAACAGCTGCTGACTATGTGTTGCCTATTTTTCTTTGGTATTACATGGGGTGAAAAATGTGACTGTTCATGTGACATGTTAGATTTTTCCTGTCATTTGTAGTGCCTTCCACATCCCTTTTTTCCTATTCATGTAAACTTTTGACAGAAGGGTTTCAGTTGCCATCCAAACTTTAAAGATTGTTTTCAAATCAGTGCATGTAAATGCAATATTTTTCCTTTATGATACTGTGAATTTAATGTGTTGTAATAATTCCTTTTAATAAATTAAGATTTTTATTATAAAAAAAAAAAAAAGCTGTCTTTTATTAAGAATTCTTTTTGAGTAGTAACAAGTTAGACTGTAATTGCCAGGGTACTCCCTTTGTTTTCTTCCAGTCATGCTGTAGTCAAAATCATGACATTAATGAAATAAGAGAACAGTAATTATATGTGATCTGTTGGACACAAACATCACTTCTCTGGAATCTGAAGGCTATCCAGACCTCCTGGGTATAATACAATTTTCTTACTAGGTTCACTGGTTTTGGTATTACACAGGTCCTCATCACAGACCTCTTACCTGGATCTCTGTGCTCAGTATTTTTTAAAATGTACATTTTACAATTGCTCTGTTTTAGTATACTGGTTGGCGAATGTCTTCTGTCATGTGAAGGAGTTTTAGGCTCTAGGGAATTTTACTATTGCATGATTGACTATTTTAGCTACTGGTTAACTAGCTGTGTGTGAAATTTCTTTATAGGTATAAATCCTGTCTATTAGTCCTTTAAGTTCTGTGTGCACCGAATATGCTGATTTCCTACTGTGAATGTTGTTACCAGCTAACTGTAGAAAGACCTTATTAGTGTTCAAGAGACTATCAACAGGAATTGAAAAGATGAGCGTAGTACCTAGGAAAGGTTTGAAGAAAGACACTAATTCATGTGAATGAATCAAGCCGACTACAAATTACTGTTTGGAATTAGACTCTGAAACTTCATTTTGCAGTTAGGTTTTTAACTTTTCACTGTGCAGCAGTCTCAAGAGCAGGTAGGTGAAAGTCTTCGGAGAAACAGAATTATGTCAGGAAATTCTTACTTTAGGAGATATACAGAGATAAAGTAGTCTTTAAATTTTCGGTTGTTTTTAAATGAAGTTCTTTGCTGCTGCAAAATTTGAGGAGTATAGGTAGAATTAGAAGTGAAGTTTTTAAAAAAAATGTTGTTACTGTTGCCAGAAGAGTTTGCTCTTCAGACGTGATGAGTGTAGCAATTGCTGCAGATTTAAGACAGTGAAATCTTGAAATCTCTCTGAAAATCATCAGATTCTTACTTTAGCTCAAGACAGCGTTTCATTAATAGTGTCACACAGGATATTATAATACAGTGTGCATTAATAAGTCTATAGTGCAGTGGTATTAATACAATAAGAAAAGAACGACGTGTGGATTTTGGAATGGATTGTGTTTAATCACCTGCGTGCATCACTGTTGCAGCTGGCATTAAGCCAAATTTAAATGTTGTTACTCAGTTTTGGGATGTTACTATAGAAGAGACAAAGCCAGTGTGATGTAGCATATTATTACTTTTCTTAAGAGAATTAATCAAACACACAAGCCCTTTTGTAACAGCAGTGAGCCTCTAGCCTGCGGGATTAACTGAAGTATTGTGAAATGCTGATGGAACTGTTATGTTAACAGTATTTTTTTGTGCTTATATTAATTTATCTGAAACTAACCAATATTATTATAGGAAGCCAAAATGCTCTACAAAAGACCCAGGTGTACCCGATAAATATTCCATGTCTTTTTCCTAACTTACAGTAATAGCTGTAAATCATACAAAATAATTCAAACCGATGAGAAACATTTATTTAATTAAATCCCCGTTTTTGTGGTGGATCAAAATTAAAGTGTTCTATGTTGACTGAAAAAAAAAAACCCACGAATTGTTATAACAAGTGGAAAAATTAGGATAATTCAGCTCAGTATGATGTAATATGAGTAGTACAATATGTAATATTTTCTCATTACATAATAATACATGTATGACATTGTCATTAATACAATAATCCTATGAAGTTCAAAACCAAGTGAGTTTTAGTGCAGGCCACTTGTTTGTGGATCATGTTTAACATAGTTGTTAGGTTGGTGTGTCACCTAAATTTCCAATTTTTTAATTTTATTATTTTTTTAGGTTTGAATTAATGCACTTAGTGTGGAACTATTGTGCTTAATAGCAGGGGTTGAGGTGAAAAACTTACATTTTCCTGTAATGCAGAAAAAACTTCAGGTGACAGTCAAGAAAGGTGCAGTATATTTCTCGAAGAGGAATACAGTGCATTGTAATCAGTTTTCATTGAGTTTGCGGTTGATGGACTATTGCTATTATCTTTTGCCACAGTGATGAGAGGGAGCTTTTTAAAATGAAACAGTCACCTCTAAGAGTTGCATTGGACTGAAATATTTTAATCTTGTCTTCAAAGTTATATTCAGGAGTTTGGTTTTCAAGAAAATCCCACTCTTCTACCATCTAGATCTCTGCATGTAAGAATTTAATTTAACTAAGTGATGTCTTGACTATTAAAGAAGTTAGTGAAAGTTGCTTTTTCATTTTGTTGATTTCCTGTTCATTTTCTTCTTAGCTTTTGTATTCTGATAAAAAAATTGAAGAGCTTACCTGGAAGTTACAGCAAACTGCAAATGAGAATTCTTGCATTTTTGAAGGAAGTTAGATTTGTAATAGAGTGTTGTTTGTTTGTTTCTTTAATTAGTTTAAAAATTAAGTGATGCTATCCCTCCAAAATAAATGATTTCCGGAGGCAGGAGTGAGTACCGTATGCAGAGTGGTAGGTTAGAGAAATTAAATTAAACATTTTTGCAAATGTTTCTGGCTCAAACAGAATTACTGTCCCGCAGATGGAGAAGGTTAGAGGAGTTATCTTCTAAGTTAGAGGAAATTGCATAGTTTTTCTTGGCATGTGACCATTAATTGTTAATTAACTTTTGTTACAAATGGAAGGCCAGTAGACTCTTCTGGGGAAATATCTAGCTACAGATTCTAGCAAATCTGAGAAGTAATGTGGGGCTACTGGACTTCTCTGTCTTTGCTATCAGAGCTTTAGAGCAGTATGTTTACACCTAATGATGTTTCCCTGTGCTTTGCATAGGTGTGATAAGCAGCTGTTGTTTCAGTGCATGCTTCATCGGGAAAGGAAGGAAGCTAGGACAAAGAAGGACTGGAGGTGACAACAATAAAAAAAGGAAATAAAAATTGAATGGATTCAAAAATATGAAAACACCAGAGAGACTTGTGAAAGGGCTGTTCTATGATTTTTCAGCCCAGTAACTGTGAAGAAAAAAGTTTTAAAAATACCTCTTTCTAAAGGGAAATATTTTTGATGCTGATGGCTAATGCAGAAATAATTGTGTGGAAGAACATATTCTCTCCCCCATTCTCCCCGCTGGCAATTCTGAGGTGAAGATTATTGAAATAGCTTACATTTTAAATCCATATTGATGTTTTGTCATTATGAAGTCACTTGAATTTCCAGGACAGTTACATAATCAGGAATACTACCCGAATCAGTCCATGTCCTTTTGTGCCATTTCATTTTTCTTGAGCTTGAGTTAACTTCTATGCAAGCTTCAATACTTTTTACAAGAAAGCTTATGAAACCAAGTCAAGAAGATGATCTGCTGTACCACATGGAGTAAGCCAGTTGACTTTAGAACAAAGTCACAGTTACTCATTATTCTTAAAATAACTTTTAAAAAGTGAAATTGTAGTGATGCTTTGAGAACTTGCAGAAGCTTATTCAGGTATGCTTGCAAAATTTTAATTTTCTTTAAGTGTAAGGAAATGTTAATACAAATGCCTTATATTCTAGAGTTGTTGGAGATGGGCAGAAATTTCACTGCCAGCCCTGTTGGAGGATGGCAGCAGCATATGACAGCAACCAAACTACTGAGCCCTTCAACTTAAATGTTGTATCAGACAGAATAAATTACAGTTTAACTGCAGAGATAAGACTAGCAGAAGATTAGAGTGCTGCCCAGTTTACAGTACAGTAGAAGTTCACTTTGAAGTCAGAAACAATGAAGACACTAAATGTGTTTTTCTCCTCTTGCACTGCACCATCAATTGCCTTGTGAACTTCGTTTAAAACGTTGAGTGGAAGAAGAGCTGAAGAAGTCATAATTTTTAGGAAAATAGAAACCAAAGAGAGATGTTTGCCTAATTCATTCTGAGCAAAGTTCTAGTTCTCTTATCTCAGCACATGTCTATGTTGATAGACTCCTTGAAAATGACGGTGTGAAAAGTATTGATGAGAGCAGAAGGAGAAAGGAGTGTGTGCTTGTGCTGGCCAAGATCACACACACACAGTATCA
>WBNM01020562.1:1310-12495 GCA_013399055.1 Ramphastos sulfuratus
ATGTTAGGAGGAAGTTCTTGACAGAGAGAGTGATTGGCATTGGAATGGGCTGCCCAGGGAGGTGGTGGAGTGCCCATCCCTGGAGGTGTTGAAGCAAAGCCTGGATGGGGCACTTAGTGCCATGGTCTGGTTGATTGGATAGAACTGGGTGCTAGGTTGGGCTGGATGAGCTTGGAGGTCTCTTCCAACCTGCTTGATTCTATGATTCTATGATTCTGCTCCGTCACTCTGGCAGTCTGTGGTTTCTTCTGCCTTAACTCTCATCTGACCTAACCCTTTCTTTCCTTTAACCTCCTTGTGGTCTTTTTGACACCTCACCTCAGATCTCTCCAGATTTACCATGAGGGGATTGATCTGGTTAGTTCTGAAAGGAGGGAAAGAGGGGGAAGGTGGGGGAAGGTTTGGGTTGGGAGCCTCCTGGCAGTCTGATTGTTTGGGGGGGGATTTTGTGTTTCTGTATTACTTTAAACTTGTATATAACTGTATAGAGTGTATATCTCTGCTTGTATATTGTGCTAAGCTGTAAACAGAGCTTCAGTCCTTAACTTCCAGCTGGCTGAGTCTAGTCTGGGGGATTTCATTGTCGGGGGGAGCAGGTAACTCCCAAACCATCACACCTTTCTAATTGATCTCTGAATGCCTGAATAGTGGTTAGAATTTCACATTTCCCACCCCCAACACCTCAGAGCCTCCTCTGAGTCCTTTTATGATCCATATTTTCAAAAACTAAGTCTGTGGTGGGTAGCTTCCACCAGAGATTACTGTGATGTAGAAATAGATTGTTGCTAATATTTTATTAGGTTTTGCATTTCCCAAACCTTTTGCTCTGAGCAGCTTCCAGCACTTAGCTTTGCAATAACTTTAACACATGAGTTAAACTAAATGAGAACAGGGGAATTCAGTTAGGTCAGAGCAGATTTAATTGTTCTTCTGTTGGGGCAGGACTGTTGGCTGCCTGAAAGCCTCCTGTATTGTGAACAGAAGATGAATGGATTCCTGAGGGACACAGCTAATTTGCAGCTCTATTCATTTGTAAAACAGAAACCAACATCAAGCCTTGTACACCAAAGAGAACAGAAGGTCTTCATAATGGGGCAGAAGACAATAAAACTTGCATCTTGCTAATACTTCCATTTCTGTGCTTAAACGAGGCCAATTTTACATAGAATGGTAAGGTTGGAAGGGACCTCAAAGATCATCTAGTTCCAACCCCCTGCCATAGGCAGGGACACCTCCCACTAGCACAGGTCACTCAAGACCTCCTCCAACCTGGCCTTGAACATCTCCAGGGAGGTTGTGGAGCACAGAAGCACAGAATGTGATCAAGATCACATTCTGTGCTTCTGTGCTCCACAACCTCCCTGGGCAACCTGTGCCAGTGTCTCACCACCCTCACTGCAAACAACTTCCTCCTAACATCCAGTTTCAATCTCCCCTCTGACAGTTCAAACCCATTGCCCCTTGTCCTGTCTTTACAAGACCTTGTCAATAGTTCCTCCCCAGCCTTCTTGTAGCCACCTTCAGATCCTGGAAGGCTACTCTAAGGTCTCCTGGAAGCCTTCTCTTCTCCAGGCTGCAGAGCCCCAATTCTCTCAGCCTGTCCTCAGAGCAGAGCTGCTGCAGCCCTCTGAGAATCTTCGTGGCCTTCTCTGGACCCTGTAAGACATTAATGAACCTGGACCAGACTGAGACAAATTGCTTTGTGTGCTTCTCCTCCTGTCAAACTCTTACAATGCTGTGTTAGTGCTATTGATGTGAAGTACTAACACTGATAGTATTAACAAAACATTATATTGACCATCCTCCTGTGCAGTACAATGCAGGTGACATAATTCAGCCACCTGAAAGGAGGTTGGGGAGAGCTTGAGGCTGGTCTCTTCTCACAGGTTATTAGGGATAGAACAACAGGGAATGGCCTCAAACTGGGTAAGTTTAGACTGGATATTAGGAAAAACATTTTCACAGCAAGACTCTTTGGAATTGAAGTCATTTTGTTCATTTCATGTAGAGCTCATCCCCATAAACATGAGAATCAACAGGGCTGAGTGAGTGGACTTGGAGAGCTGCAGACTGAGACTTGGTGGGGAGACATGGATGGGAGAACACTGGGAAAGGCCATCCTTAAAGCCCAAACCTGGGTAGGTTTAGACTAGGTATAAGGAGTTTTTTTCCCCAGCAAGAGTGTTCAGGCTTTGGAATGAGCTGCCCAGGGAGGTGGTGGAGTCACCAACCCTGGATGACTTTAAGAGTTGTTTGGATGTGGTGCTTGGGGATATGGTTTAGGGTGTACTTTGTAGAACAGGGACATCAGTTGGAGTTGGTGATCCTGAGGGGCTTTGCCAACCTGAGTGTTTCTGTGATTCTGTGTAAGCACAGTTGGGCATCACAGTGGCTGCCTCTCTGGCCTGCTGGGTACTGCCAGAGCTTTGAAAATGTAATCCCTTGGGTTTTTTTCTTTGGCAAAACCAAACACAAAGCATGGCAAACCAAGGAATGTAAACCTGAGGGGCTTTGCCAGCCTGAGTGTTTCTGTGATTCTGTAATTCACTGATTAATACATTGATATTAGCAGGTAAAAGAAGGGACTGGAGTTCGAGTTGTTCTGAGCATTATTCTCCCAAGATGAGATTTCTGGTATCTGGCATTTCTTCATCTTGACAGATGGAAATAGTCCCATAGTGGATACCTCTGCTGAAAGGGCTGCCTGAGTTCTACAATAAATTTTGGTCTTTGTTTTTGCTGTACAAGCTTGTGGCCTTCTCTGTTTCCTTAGTGTGACCTCTCAGAGAAAGAACCCTAAGAAATAAATGCATATTTAACTGCATGTTCTATATTTGAGCCTTCAAAGAAAGGTTAGGAAGGAGATAGGAAGAGATTGTAGGAGACTGGAGATTTCCTAGCCCCTTACTTCACGTGTAAATTGCTTAGTCCTGAGGTACTAAAGATGCCTTCTAAGGTATGAATGCCTTATCTCAGACTTCTTGGTCTGGATTTTCCTTGCTGCAGAGCACTCAAATACATGCTAACTTAGAAAATACTAAGAAATAGGATCTTGGCCCAAATTTGTAAGCAAGGCTTCTAATTGAGAGCAACTGTATGACAAGGTTTTCTGTGCCAGCTTCTCAGGAGAGCCAGAGCAAACGCAGCTAACTGAGAGCAGTGAAAGGGAGTTTTGGATGTTCTTTTGGTGACTGCTGTATCTGGCCACCCAAAAAAGTGAACTGCAATGCATGTTTGAAAGTGAGGGCAGAAAACTTCCCCAAGGGTGGGTGGATAGACTCTAAGTACCTACAATTTTATTTTGTTTTGTTTTTCTCACACTACATAGTTTTCTGAGTGAAATACTAATGCAATTGCTTTCCATGGCACAGTGCCCACTGGCTTCTGTGTGGGCAGAAATGTGCCTCATATTAATCCTGCTTTGGTCTCAGTGAGTACTGCCTCTCAGTTCTGCCATCTTGGACAAGAGTGTGCTCAGAGAAGGGCACCAAGGCTGGAGAGGGGCCTGGAGCACCGCCCTGTGAGGAGAGGCTGAGGGAGCTGGGGGTGTGCAGCCTGCAGAAGAGGAGGCTCAGGGCAGACCTCATTGCTCTCTACACCTACCTGAAGGGAGGTTCTAGCCAGGTGGGGTTGGGCTCTTCTGCCAGGCACCCAGGGACAGAACAAGAGGACACAGCCTCAAGCTGTGCCAGGGCAGGTTCAGGCTGG
Organism: Ramphastos sulfuratus; assembly: GCA_013399055.1. Lineage (NCBI taxonomy): Eukaryota > Metazoa > Chordata > Aves > Piciformes > Ramphastidae > Ramphastos > Ramphastos sulfuratus. The sequence continues at coordinate 5,019 of WBNM01020562.1, forward strand.
ATGTTAGGAAGAAGTTCTTCAGAGCAAGAGTGATTGGCATTGGAATGGGCTGCCCAGGGAGGTGGTGGAGTCCCCATCCCTGGAGGTGTTTAAAAGGAAGCTGCATGAGGCACTTAGTGCCATGGGTTAGTTGGACTCGATGATCTCAGAGGTCTTTTCCATCCTGGTTAGTTCTGTGATTCTGTGAATTCCTTCCAGCTTTAAATGACCACAGAGAAGCTTTTCACAGCAAATGTAAAGGTTGGCTGAGGCTTGGAAATGTAACTGTGTGCCTCTCTCTTAGTTCAGCCATGCCATTACACACAGCACAGCCTGTGTAGAGATGAAACACAACCTACCTAGAGTCGGGTCATACTCCCAGATGAACCGTTTGGTCAGGAAGCGAACCACAAGAGCTGGAGGAACAGAAAACATTCAGGTGAGATGCAGAAGCCATCAACTCATCCTTAAAAAGCTTTCCTTACAAACTGTTTCCTGTGGCAGCTACCCTGGGTGATGCTGCCTTGGCAAGGGAGGCTGAACTCAATGATCTCTGGAGGTCTCTTCCAGTTCCAGTTCCAGTCCCTTCCAGTTCCAACCTCTAAAGTTCTGTGATTCTATGAAACTTCTCTTTTTAAATGGGCATGTTTCAGATCCCCTGAACTGTGAGCAGACTTCAGCTTTGCTTATTGTGGCAGCTGGGACATTTTCATTGTTTGTGGCCCTCTTTACAGCATTAATCAAATAACAATGCAGCACAAAGAACAGCAGGAGGTTTGCAACAATGGTCTCTAACTTTCTCCCCACCTTTTTTTTCCTTTCCCTCACAACAATTTGTACCATCAAAAAGCCAAAGCAACCTCAGTGCTATGAACAACCTTTCAGTTGTGCAACTTTCAACTTTCTCCCCACCTTTTTTTCTTTCCCTCACAACAGTTTGTACCATCAAAAAGCCAAAGCAACCTCAGTGCTATGAACAACCTTTCAGTTGTACAACCTTTACAGTGCTATGAACAGAAGACTTCTGAAAATCCTGCTGTTTTGGATGCTTTAGATTCCCCTTAACCAGTGGAAAAAGGGTTGGCAGGTTTTGAACCAGGGTGTTTTGAAGCTCTGAACCTAAGCCTGTTCAAAATAATCTAATTCTTGCAAACTTCTTAAAATTTTAAACCTTGTATGGTAAACACAGGATGATCTCAAAAGCTTCCTTCTGCATTTTGGTATGCCTTCCTTGCAACAATTCATCTCCCATGTTTTGCCTCCTTGCCACTTGAAGCAATCAGCTACGATATTTTAAGCTGGTCATCAACAAACCCTAGTAATGAATTTGCAGAAGCACAAATAAATGGTTTGATTTTGGAGCTCTCCATCCCACAGTGCAGGCTAAGGTCTTGCTGCTTATGTTCCCATATTTAGTTCTTTTCTGTCACAGAATCACTGAATTAACCAGGTTGGAAAAGACCCTCAAGATCATCAAGTCCAACCTGTCACTCAGCACCACCTGATCAACTAAACCATAGCACCAAGTGCCNCCCCCTTTAAAATCAACCTTCATAGGCTTTGTCAGGATATTGATTATGTTCTAAATGAAAAGTAAGCAGTACCTTGAATTTCTAGTGGTGTAAGCAAAGTGGTCACCAGTGCAAACTACTCAAAATCCTTTCTGCATTTCCAAACCTGAGCTACAGCTATCACTGCACAAGTTATGGATGCAGTGATTTCACCTACAGGGAAACTTTCCCTTGTCAGCCCTGCAGGGTGGTTCAACTCTTCTTGCAGTTGTAGATGCACAGTAAAAGGTGACAGCTAAACCAAGTTCTGATTCTTTCCAAAACCAAAGCCAGGAGAATGTCCCACATCCCAGGTGTGTGTCCCCAAGAGCAGGACCAGACAACAGTCTGCAGAATAAATATCCTCAATTAAGCTTTTTTCAATTGGAACTTCCTTTTAAAGTATAGCCAAATTCAGGAAGATTTAACTATGCTTTGCACTCAAAGGGTCAATCAGAAGCTGATCCTAAAGAAAAGAAACCACCACACACGAAGCCATTTTAAATCTGTGTTATTTTAAGTTTCTGTTTTCTTTAGTAAATGTAGCAATTCTTAGCCAAAGGAACTTTTCAAGTCATAGTCCTAATGTGGATGGCATTACACTACAAGAAGATCTCTGTGTAGCTTATTTTTTTCCCCTCCACATTTTATCTCAGCTGGAATAGTTTCATAGAATCATAGAATGGTAAGGTTGGAAGGGACCTCAAGGATCATCTAGTTCCAACCCCCTGCCATAGGCAGGGACACCTCCCACTAGTACAGCTCACTCAAGGCCTCATCCAACCTGGCCTTCAACACCTCCAGGGAGGTTGTGGAGCACAGAACCTCCTGTTGTGGTGCTCTACAACCTCCCTGGGCAACCTGTGCCAGTGTCTCACCACCCTCACTGCAAACAACTTCCTCCTAACATCCAGTTTCAATCTCCCCTCTGCCACTTCAAACCCATTGCCCCTTGTCCTGTCATTACAAGCCCTTGTCAATAGTCCCTCCCCAGCCCTATTGTAGCCCCCTTCAGATACTGGAAGGCTACTCTAAGGTCTCCTGGAAGCCTTCTCTTCTCCAGGCTGCACAGCCCCAACTCTCTCAGCCTGTCCTCACAGCAGAGCTGCTGCAGCTCCAGTTTAAACATCTTGACTCTCTGTTAATTGTTAGTAATGGTTTCTCTAATTGCTAGCAAAACATCTTTGTTGTTTTGATTTGAAATTTTTGGGTGGGTTTTCTATTTCTATTTTTTCCTTTTTTTTTTTTTTTTCCCTTCCTCTTTTTGTCTTTGCCTTTTGATGGGGGAGATGATGCAGGGTAAAGGTTCTCCTGCCATGCTTTCAGAAGACTCCTCACCAGCATCTTTTGCAAGAACAGACCTTTAAAATCTTTCCTTCATCCACAAGTGTACTCTGAAGGAGGAGCAGTGATGTGCTACCTGTGTTTCAGTGCCTAAGCCTGTGCCTCGACCTGGAGTAACTAATGAAGGGAGAGAAAAGGCAGATGAGAGTGTGGAAAGCTGTCCAATTATGTGGGGAAACCTGTCCAATTATTTTGACATTTAAACATGTCCACTTAGTTGTGATAACCTTGTACTTGTAGATAGAAATTGCTGGAGAGGAAAGTCAAAGTGATGAAGAAGATAGCAAGAAAGTCTGTTAAGCACTAGTGTGTGAGATAGTTGACAGAGAGAAGCAGCTCTAGAGAAAAAGAAGGAGAAGAGCTGATTTTGGAAGTAGTCCAGATGAAGGAGGTGAGAAGTTGACATGAAGGAAGGGTAGAACTGGCCTGAGATGAGCCTGGAAGGAGGGAGGCAGAGCTATGTACATGGGATGAAATGGTACAGGCACCGAATGCTGCTGAGGTTAAACTCAGAGATCACAGATGTGAGCTCTGGTGAGGAGGGGGAAGTAGGTTGTATTCATCTCCAGGAGGGAGGTCTGTGTGCAGAAATAACAATCACATACCCTGGAGGGAGCTGAAGCAAAGAAAGGGAGGGTGGGGGCCAGCTGCCATGGATAGGGCCAGATGGCAATTAGCCCCCGGCGCCGGCGGGTACAGCAGGGAGCACAGCAAGTCCACTGAAATGCTTGCTCAGCACTGCTGGTAATGACACACTTGCATGGTGCTTGCTTGGGCCTGGTGAAAGGAAGAGAATGCCAGGTGACTGGGGAAGGATCACCTTCAGAGCCATGTGCTCTGTGCCAGTTTTGGTGGCATGCACACTCGGGGCTGTGCACAGATGCTCTTCCTGCTGGGCAGGTGCTGCTCAGCCTTCCTCTTCTGGCTGGCTGATGTCCTTAAAACACTTCTGCTCTCCTTTATGGCATCTCCTTTATGGCAATGGTCACAGCCCATCCTATGGAGCTTTTCACTTTTCACAGGTTTTCACAAGGCTGGGGATTAGCAGCTGCATTTCACAGATGTGGAATGTGAGATGTGAGATGCACTTGATGCAGTGCCTATCCTGCTTGTAACTATTGTGAGCTGTGTGGGATGGCAAATAGAGAATCATACAATTATAGAGTGGTAAGGTTGGAAGGGACCTCAAAGATCATCCAGTTCCAACCCCCTGCCATAGGCAGGGACACCTCCCACTAGTACAGGTCACTCAAAACCTCATCCAACCTGGCCTTGAACACCTCCAGGGAGGTTGTGGAGCACAGAAGCACAGAATGTGATCAAAGATCACAGATCACAGATCACATCAAAGATCAAAGATTACATTCTGTGCTTCTGTGCTCCACAACCTCCCTGGGCAACCTGTGCCAGTGTCTCACCACCCTCACTGCAAACAACTTNCATTTAACTTTAGTTAAATATCTTCACTTTTCCCATGTTAAAGGTGCTTAGAAGTGGAGCCCCAGCTGAGTATGAAAACAATGTATATGACTTTGATGTCTAATCTGACTGAAAATAATCAGTGAGAGGAAAGCTGGTGAGGGCATCCCAGTGCTTGGGCTGGCTGTCTGGAGACCAGCTTTCTGCCTGCCCCAGCAGTGGTCCCCCTGGAACCAGAGGTATTACTGTGGAGCCATTTCATTTATGTTGAGCTCACTTGCTGCCAGATTACATCACTTTTTTTAGTGAAATCACTTCTGCCAGCAGAAGAACCAGAAGCAAGGGCATCAGGAATTCACTACACCCTGGAGCTGCAGCGATCAGATTTCTGCAGCTGGCATGAATAAGGCTTGAGGTGAAGCAATGCCAAGATGGGCATTACTACCTGCTTGCCTTAGCCAAGGTGTGTGCCCCCTGTTTGACCTGCCAGTCTTATTTAGACATGCTTAACTCTAAATAATCAGCCAAAAGCAACCCAACACACTAAAAAAATCATAGAATGGTAAGGTTGGAAGCGACCTCAAAACTCATCCATTTCCAATCCCCTGCCATAGGCAGAGACACCTCCCACTCGAACAGGTCGTTCAAGGCTTTGTCCAACCTGGCCTTCAACACCTCCCTGGGCAACCTGTGCCAGTGTCTCACCACCCTCACTGCAAACAACTTCCTCCTAACATCCACTTTCAATCTCCCCTCTGCCAGTTTAAACCCATTGCCCCTTGTTCTGTCATTACAAGACCTTGTCAATAGTCCCTCCCCAGCCTTCCTGTAGCCCACTTCAGATACTATAAGGCCACTCCAAGGTCTCCTGAAAGCCTTCTCTTCTCCAGGCTGCAGAGCCCCAACTCTCTCAGCCTTGTCCTTAAATAATACAATCCATATGCTGGAGCTTGATTCAAAATAGCATTGCTGGAAATGCATTGCTTTCTGATTCAAACAGCTGGCCAACTCCAATCTTCCTATTGAAATGACCAGCTCTTGTGTTTACCCTCAAAAAGAGAGGAAATGCATTTTGAAGCAGGCAAGTGCATTTTGAAATGCATTTTGAAGCAGGCAAGTGCATTTTGAAATGCATTTTGAAGCAGGCAAATGCATTTTGAAATGCATTTTGAAGCAGGCAAGATTTGGCTTGAAACAGCACCCAGTAAGAGTGAAATGAGTAGCCCTCCACTGAGACTAGTGCAGGCACTTCCTCCAGACAGTTGCTGCTCATGAAATGCAAGAGCTTGCAGGAGTGGAAGGAAAGTATCTCCAGCAAACTGCAACTTGGATTCCCACTGTGTTTTTCGGAGACACAAGCATCACCTAAGGGAACTGATGTAATGTCCCAGCAAAGGAAGAACATTGTCATGTCTCACTTCCAAGTCAGCTGTTTTACACAGGGTTTAAATTAAGAGTGGAACTCAGCCCAGGACTTCCATTCACTCATGTTTAAGCCTTTTGCCTTACAAGTTATTTCTGGAGGATAAACAGGATTATCCATCAAGTACCCTTGCAATGTAACTCCGCTGGAGACAATGAAGTTATATCAGGAATTAACTTGGCATACAAACTCAGCTTATCAACTACATCACCAATTTCTTTGGGACTCATGTGGGTGAGTCCCTTACTCAGCTTTAAAATTTCCAGTCTCTGTATTTTAGAACTTTTTTTAATAGTGTCTTGCTTTGCATCTTTGGGTTTAGTAACGCATAAAAGTCCTGGGTAAAATTTACAATCTGCCTGGACACATCTCTTCATGAATACAGGCACAACTGTAGGCTGGGTGGGGAAGGGCTGAGAGCAGCCCTGAGGAAAAGGACCTGGGGGTCTGGGGTGATGAAAAGCTCAAGATGAGGCTGCAGTGTGAGTGCAGCCCAGACAGCAACTGTGTGCTGGGCTGCAGCAAGAGCAGTGTGGGCAGCAGGGCAAGGGAGGGGATTGTGCCNGTCATCTTTGCAGTCCTTTGCTGTACACTCTCAAGCAGTTCCCTATCCTTCTTGACCAGGGGTGCCCAGAGCTGAATTCCCAAGGATTAGTGGAGGGCACCTAGCTTCATGCCTGAAGCAGATGAAGAGATTTTCCCAGGCAAGTGAAAGGCCAGTTCTGTGTGAAGTGTTGGTCAGAGCAGGGACTGCTCTGCAAGGCCCAGCACTTCTCTGAGAGCATCCTGTCTGCCAGTAGCAACTTGGTCATAAAGCTTTACTCCTGCCTTTAGGGGAAGGCTGCTGGTAAAGAGCTCAGTGAACCAATTTGCCTCATGCTGGGACTGATGCTTGCTAATTTTGGGGGCCAGCCACTGTTTCACCACCCTAGTGACAGCAGTTCTAGCTAGCAGCAAAAGACATTTTGCTTCACATGGTTATGTCCTGGTCCAACAAACCTTTTCTGCAAAGTCTCATTTGGTTACTCTCTTGCTGCTAGGCTGGAACCTTTATGCTAACTCTAAATGCTTAAAAAATAAGGTTTTATCAAGCCCTTGTGAGTCAGCCTGAATGAAAGGACAATGAACAGGCTGTCAGCTGACACTGATGCAGGATCACTGACTGTACTTCTAACCTTCACCATGACAAAAGGTACCTTTGTGAGAGTGCATTGCTGTGCTGCTGTTTCACATATCAGCACAAATGGTATCCAGAAATGCCATCAAGTGTTGCACCTTTTCTATGTCTCAGAAACACAGTGATGGAGAAGAACTCAGAGTTCCCCAGTTCATGCTGGTAGGCAGCACTGCCTGTGGGTGTGTGGTCAGTCTGAATGGGCTATCAACCTACCTATCACTCAGCCTGACTGTAAGGATTTTTTCATCCTATTTTAATATACTTTATCAGATGAGACTACAGCTCACACAAGAAAAAAGAAAAAAAGGGACCTCAAGGATCATCTAGTTCCAACCCCCTGCCACAGGCAGGGACACCTCCCACTAGCACAGGTCACTCAAGGCCTCGTCCAACCTGGCCTTGAACACCTCCAGGGAGGGAGCAGCCACAACCTCTCTGGGCAACCTGTGCCAGTGTCTCACCACCCTCACTGCAAACAACTTCCTCCTAACATCCACTTTCAATCTCCCCTCTGCCACTTCAAACCCATTGCCCCTTGTCCTGGCATTACAAGCCCTTGTCAATAGTCCCTCCCCAGCCTTCCTG